>JAPYYV010005144.1:0-15757 GCA_030522625.1 Copidosoma aretas | reverse complement strand
TTGACTATTCGAATTTACTTGCTATAAATTCGACGTTTGTTTGAAATAAGGGCTATTTGAATATAGCGATTTCTATCACGTATGGAGGCTTCGCGCTGTGCGTTGAAAAATTGAATAGAAAAAAATTTGATAGGTATAGCCATTAGAGTCATCGAAATTGTAAGATGTACTTATGTTTTTATGATGACAGCACTATCAGTTAAACTGTATAAATTAAAAAAAATCTACATTTTATGTTTGTACTGCTTTACTTTAGTTAAAACATGTTAATTTACATAAGTCACATTAACTAATTAAAATTAATATGATCTTATATCATTAACTTAACAACATTTTTAATGAACTAGTTAATAAGTTTACACTTTTTTATGCACGGGTGACAAGCAACAGTGGTGTAAAATAAAAAACTTCTTAGATAATGTATAATGTATTGCCTATTATTAGTCAATCATAAAATTTTCAACTGCATGATAATTTTGGGTTAAGTGTAGGAGAGCTCTATATGGTTTGATATAAAAAAATTTGGCTTGTTGTCTTGGCATAGCTATTTATTCGTAGCATCAGTTCATGGAAAAGTGTATTGTGCGATTCAGTAAAAATTAGTTTAGGTTAATAATATATAATAATATATCACATAATTTTAATTTGTTAACGTGACATTTAAATCAACATGTATCAACTAAAGTAAAGTAGCACAAATACACAGTGCTGAAATTTTTTTGATTCATATAGTTTAATTGATAGTGCTATCATCATAAATACATAAGTAGATCTCTTTCCTTTAATATTACAATCTTTTTCATCGTACCCAGCTTGTCACTGAGAACAGTCACCCTCAACAATAGAACAAGAATTCCATTTTTATAAAGTGGAGATATAAAAGCACAATATAAGATGCCATTCCTATTGTATAAAAGTTCTGTTAAACAAAAAGACCGCATATTGTTGTTTCAATATTTCAAAAAACTGCAGGAATCAATAAAAAGCGATTTTCCTTCTACTTTTGCAATGTGATTTGACTTTGCTTACATACTGTAAGTCATTTCGCTCTTCGGCCATGAGCCGGCTCTGCACACAGCCTACCAGGGCGGATAAAATTATTCAGGAAATTTAATCACGATTTCTACACCACGAAAATAGCAAACAATCGCTTTTTAGACGATAAAAATAACTGTAGATAACTCAAGGTGAGAAAAGGTAAGGAACATGAATTTTTTCATCAAACAAAAATACCGGAATACAAACAACTATTTTAAGCACCGGATCATTGAAAATACAAGCAGAGTATCTAAAATTCAACTGATTATTCACCAAAATTATAGTATTTATTTGATCTCAACGAAAAAAGTTACCGTGGGAGATAATTGAAAATAAAATTTTTAGTGCTCTATAAAATGTAATTATTCGAGAAATCAAATGAAAATTTTGAGACCCAAAAATAGATAAAAAATTCTTCAGAACATAAAAAAAAACTGTCATAGCAACCTCAATAAGGTATAAAACTTTAATTTGAAATTCTTATAATTCATTATTATAAGAAATTAGATATTCAATGTTATGGATTAGAAAATCTGTCGCGGGATTACTCAAGTATAACTGATTTTTTCGATGGATAAAGATAAAAATTCTAATGTATGCTAATAAGTATCATTCTTTTTATTTCTATGCACTGCCAATATTAGGAAAAAATCTGCGTTCTAAATATCTAATGAAATAACTTATTATTTTATACACATGCATACACACGTAGACAGTAAAAACGAACATATCAAAATTTGCTTAGAAATCGAACAAATTTAGTCAATACATGAAATAAATTCACAGATTTGCAATTTATCATACAGCTACACTAAAAAATCGACTTTCAGGCCTTGATGTCAGACCAAGTTTAATTATATGTTTTTTGGGTCACTGAATAAGAATTTGGAATTCATCTAACCCTATCACCATACAGTATTTTACAAACTTAAAAAAACCTGATATTTACACACAATAGAAAATCAATTCTCAGAACCAGATGTCAGACCATGTTTTTATGTTTTTTTGATCACTTAATGAGAATCTGGAGTCCATCTAACCCTTACCTGTTTTCAAAACCTTAAAATAATGATTTTCTCAGCATTAATACAATGTGACCCTATAATTCAAGCTTTAAACGCTAAATTTAAGGCTCTAAACGTTATATGCATTAAACTTAATGATATTTTTATGTGATCATGCAATGAACTAGAAAATGATGCAACCTTATGATTAAATCTATTAACGCTCAATCCGACTTCCTAAATCTCTCGAACATAAAACATAATTTTATTTTGTCGTTAGAATACCGTAACCCTGAATTTTGGCCTTGATAACCCAATAACTCAAAAACACGATAACCCTATAACAGATTTCTAGTAGTTGTTTTGCTCAGTTTTAGAGTTATGGTGTTATTAGGTTATAGGCTTATTAGGTAAATGGATTTTTGCGGTCTCAGAACTTGCAATCACAAGACTTCTCAGCTTTGTAATATTATTAAGCCATATGAATTGCCTGTTATTTACTTACTTGGTTGAAGTGTAGAGGGGTGTAAGGTTATCAAGTTATAATGTTATGGAGTTTAAAATTCCTGGTTGATGGTAATATCACGTCAATACATCATTACGTTGTATCTATATGAAATTTAGAGAGCAACATTCAGCGTTAAGAGCTTAAATCATAAGGTCACATTGTTTGGATGCTGGTAATATCGGTTAGAGGTTATAAAAAATAGTGAAGTAACGGGTTGAATGGACTTCAGAATCTTATTTAGCGACCTAAAAAAACATGTAACAAACATGGTCTGACCATGTGTGTGGCTGTGTTGTTACTAATTCAATACTAATGATTGACTACTCGGTATTTAAGTTGAAGATTGACATATATGTATGTTCATGTATTGTTTATAGAATCATTATTATTACAGACTATATTAAGCTTTATTTTGATCATTTTTAAAAATTTCAAAATCAATTATATTATGAGTTTATTAGACGATGACCTTTTAAATTCCTTACTTAATATCAGTAAAACTGATTGTAACATATTTATTTATTTTTTTATATCTTCTATAGATCATATGCTAATTACTGGTATGGTTGTTGAACAACACTAAAGCTACAACTCTGCCAAATATAAGCCCTTATTGTTCATGCAAACGAGAGTTGTTGATTTTTGAAAATGTGCTCTAAAAATGAGTATTTTTGCATTTCCTGGGAAAGCCACTAGACCGATTGGGATCAACAGGCACTCATTTTATTCGTCTTTTTTCCACGCATACGTTTACCGAAGCTTTTTTTCTTTCAAGGCTTACTGTTCGGTTCTGACGCGAAAAACCGTGTTTTACCTTTTTTGCTATTTTTTTTTAAGGCCTTAGCGTAAAATATTTTTTGTTTCATTTCATTACAATCGATTGTCACTGTATTGTATACAATAATTTTTTTTCTGAAGCTAGTCATCATTTTGTTAAAAATTCTCGACATTTTAGCCAATTCGATCGGCCTACATTGAGCATACATTTTAATATAATCTTAGTTGATTGGTAAATTGGTTAAATTAGTTAATCTCGTTTTTTTTAAAGTTAAAGTATGATGATAAAATGAACTAGCACTTATTATTAAGTCGGTTGTCAAGAATGCCAGAAGTGCTATTTGATGTGATATTACATCATATGTGAATATATCAATCTCTGAAACAATATCTGTGCTAGATCAATAGACAAGTTGATAGCCTCTAGACTTCCAAGGATCCAAGTGTGAGTCCTGGCGAGAGCGCATTTATAACTGAAATATAAAATTAAATCACGTATACATATGTCTTTTTTGATGATTCATTCTAATACAAAATAGTCTACTTTACCTATTTAAGTGAAAAAAGTGTTTTATTTCTTTTTTTTCTCCACAATTAGAGCCAATTGACTACAGAGTATGCACTGTACCTAATGGAGAAGTACGCACTTTTTATGCAATTTTCTTACGTATTTGACTGACTGCAAAAATTGCATAATCCTCCTGCAAGTCACCGTGCGTTAAGGTTCGATTAATTTACAGACAACACTTAATGCAAGTCTTACGCGTTAGTGCGTAACGCTGTGCTAAAAGGAACAATTTGTATCAAACAAACCCTGTTATTTGATATCTATTTCACGGAGAATAGAGAACCTCCTATTTTTTATTAGTCGCCGTATTGCATTTCCAAGGCCACATTAGATCGTTCCTTAGAAACTTCAGGTGTGATCTTATATGATGACTTATCAGAGATCTCAGGTAAGATCTCGTACCAATTTAAGTGCGAATTTCAAACGCTTTTTTCTCATGCTGCTTTCTCGTACAACTTCCTTATTACTTTAGGCGTACAAAAAATTTTCGCTGGAATAATGTGTCTCCTGTTACAAAGCAGTCGTAGCTTAATTTGCTAAGGCACAAATCTTGGTCAGCTAGGGTACGGCTGGTCAAGTGAGGCGTGGGTTTGAATCCGGGTTGAGTCAACGCAGAAATTTTTTGCAGAGTTGTTTCCGGCTGGAATTTGTTTCTTAGTCTCGCGGCTGGTTCTGCATCATAGGACAACCTGGAGGTAGGCTCAATGAGCACTCTTGGTGGATGCAGGACTGATTGGGGTAAGGTAGAGGTGGGGGGGGGGAGGGGGTGGAAAGAGGTTCCGAACCACAGGGCGACCCGGTGGTAGGCTTTGTGGTAGGTGTCGGACTACTTGGGGAAAAGTTGGGATCAGGGTGACAAGAGGAGGAGGGTAGAAAGGACAGGGATCATTGGTAACAACGTGCACTAGATAAAAAGGGGCTGTAGTTGGGGTTAGGATCAACACTTTTCACACCAAGGTGGTAAAAATTAACTCGCGTTAGCGTACGAGTAGGAATACTATATTACAAAAAAAAAATAAAAACCTTAATAGATACAAAATTTATGTCTCCCGTTATTAACAATTCGCACTGCAAAATAACGAATAAAAAAACGTTCAACGCAGCTATGATAGGTACCAAAATTCAGGCAGAGAATACAGAACATATTTGATCAACTGTAGAAGGCTATATCAGGCTTTTTCTTATTTTCATTTTACTAAGCTGCAAGAGTTAGTAATGTTCTCATTAGATAGGTGGCGTTACGGTTTATAATGTATTATTCACATGCTAAGAGCGGTCGTGTGCTCAGTGGTTAGCGTGCTACGTTCGAGGGGTCGTAGTTTCGATCCTGGGTCAGGGTACTTAGACTTTTTTATGTGGGTTCTAGTCGGGAAAATGACCTAAAATACCGCTAAAGGTGTTTGCGCAAAAAATGACTTTGGAAAAATAGTTTTAACTTTGTAATAATAACAATGACTAATGTTGTCAAAAGCGATGCGTCAGCTCTTTGAAAAAAAATGTGCGATATGACTAAATAATATTCCTTATGACTATATAATATGATCTCTGTAAAAAAGAATATATATGATCCATGTGCGACAAATATGTACGTGCTCTGCGATGCGTAATTGCAAAAAGTATTGTTATAATACTGACATCTATATAATACTTCAGCTACATGTACTTGTTTACGAAAAAGCCAGTAAATTAATTAATTTTTTTTTTTTTAATCAACATACAGCTGAATTGTTTGGATTGTGAATATGATAAGAACTAGCGATTTTTTAAGTTGCAACTCATTACAAATAAAATCACTTATTGTTATTTGAGGACGGATTGGAACCATATTTCACAAAAAAATAAAATAAAAAATAATAACGAATCATAACTATTAAAGAGTTTTACTCATGACATATAATAAATAATAAACAGTAACAAATATTATTGACTGTCTCAAAACTGCGCTTTTTCCTTTTTCATAATTAGTTTCTATTATTTCTATTTGTTACCTTCTTTCAGAAGCATTTATTATGAACAAATGAACAATATTATTTTTGCTTAGGATGAAAAAAAAATTAGTATAATACATGTTTAAATACAAACTTATGTTACAAAGAAAGATATTGACTGTTGATTAAATTTGAAACAGAGGTCTTCTTGATTGCTTTTTCAGGCGCTAGTGATCCTCAAGGAAGTGATCAGCAGAAGCCATTGTTGTTCTGGCAGAGTTGATCCGTAGAGATCTAGTTTCTTTTTGTTTGTGCACAGTTGTAAAGCAACTGTGGATGAGTCAAATTGGTATCGTTTGTTTCTAAAGCATTCTGTGCCGTTTTAAGGCTACTTCATAAAATAAGAGTCATACTTATTCGATATTAAAACATTTAAAAATCGTGAAAAAGATACCACAAATCTTTAAAGTTATCTTTGTTCGTTTCTGAAACGTTACTTTGCTGTTAAATAAGAACCGTAATACAACAAAATAACTTCTTTCGTTCCTAAAACGTTTCTTCATTGTAGAAAAGCAACTACAGAGATGTTAAGCTGCTTTGATTCATTTCTGAAACGTTGCCGTGCCGTTAAGAAGCAATCACGACGAATGGAAGTTAATTTATTTCATTTTTAATACGTTTATGCAACGTAACAAAGGAATCACCTTCAGTTTATGTTGCTTCCGTAAATTCGAAAATGGTTGGTGCGTTGTTGAAAAGCAAGCATGACTTACACAAGTTTATCTATTTCGTTTTAATAAGCTTTTCTCAGCGTAACAAAGCAAGTGCTTCGAGTTTAAGTTGTTTTTGTACGATTTCAGAACGTTGAAGAAACGTTCATATTATCACAAAAAGCGGTCTAATCCACGTTAGGCGTTTCTACAGTATTGCTGCAACCTATTGGTCAACGTTTTAAACTTGCAAATGTTACGATACTGTGGCACTCCAGAAATAAAGTGTGCACCGTGTGCACTTCAAGTTTCAACAATGTCCCTGTTTAGAAAATTCACATACTACACTTTTGTTATATTGTAATATCGATGAAATATTTTTATTAATATGTTAAATACTCTTATTTTGTTGAATTTTTTTTTATTAAATCTTATTGGGTTATACTTAGTTAATGACCACGAATTAAGGCATTTTATAACATATACTTTTTAGAATATCTGTGAAAATGTCTAAAAACGGCTTGTTACAAAATTTATAATGTTAACGCAGGTTAATTTATTTACAGCGAACTTTTTATATAATTTATGCACTACAATACGTTTTAATTTTTGCTAAACTGTTGCCAGTTCAGTTAAAATCTTGCATGAGAACTTAAATAAGAACTGAGCCGAAATACTAATATAAGTATTCATGTACATTCCTATGTGGCATATTAATTTTTAATGCGTAGAAACAAAGAAAATTTTTTTCAACAATTACGAAAATCTTTACTGTATTTCTAAAAGCTCTTATTTAACTCGCTCTGTCCATCTATCTGCACGTCCGTGACGGGATGGGCGGAATCTTGTAATCAATTTTAAAACAACTATTTAGATTGCTAAAAATTTTTAACAGCATACAAAACATTCCGATTCATGCTGAGCGTGGTATAGTTACAAAACAAAGCTGAATTCTACAATACCTGTTGTAATCACCTAATGACAGAGGAACACAGAATTTTTTTCGGTTGCTGATTTTGATCATGCTCTTACGTTTGTATTATTAGCTGACCTGAAAAAATCTCAAAAAACTAATAAACGAAAAGTACAAATTCAGAATCTCATCAGATTTAGAGTCTTAATCTCGATAGCCCTTTTAATTTAGGCTTCTTAACTGTACAGTCACTTGTTTCCTAGTATCATGCTCTCAAAATAACTTACCAAACCTGAAAAAATATCTTATTTAATAAATTAATTGAACATACAAATTACTTTATCTCTGAGTCAGGCTTTAAATGCTTGTAATTCCCATAAAAACTCAAACAAGTATATATTTTTACTTGAGCTGATGCCTTTTATATTATTTTATATTATACTTTGTTAAAAATGATAGTTAAATGTACGACATAACCTCCAATTTCCGAAAGATCTAATTTTTGAGAACAAAGTAAAATATTTCAGAGAGTTTTTGTTAGCTAACATTGTATCACCTATTTCAATAGAACATATCCGAGGCAAATAATAATCCCACAAATCAATCTTGACTTGTAATTTGTAGACATAACCTTTAAATAATTATAAAATATGATATTTCCATTATTTAAGCCTATTAGCAGCATTCCTTTGAATCATTCAACACTTTTTTAGATTTTTAATGCTTCCTAATTCAGAATTTGCTTGACACATCCTTGAAATACTTGAATAATTAGTTGTTTCTCTTATTTGAGTCTATTAATCGCAATATTAATCATTTAAATAGAATGTTTTAGTTCACGCTTACAATGGTTAATTTACCGACTTAAAGTCATCAATTTGCAAAATACCTTCAAAGTAATTAAAAGTATGAACTACATCTTTCATTTCATACAAGCAACAGTTTTGCTAAAGCGTTATCTTAACCTTATTTAGATGTGGAGAGTAAATAGTATTACATAAATTAGATAAACTTTGATTCAATGCTTACTAGATATTTTATAAATTATATCCGTGGGCTAGCTCAAGTCGCAGTATTCATAAAATGTCTGCACACAGCTGGTAAATTGTAAAATCGTTTTTTCTGCCAATGATACCTTTTTCAGAATGTACCAGTGAATCTTGGCATGGAAAGCATCGATTAAACACAAGGAATTATGCTCAACAAACAAGCAAAAAAGATGGATTAACAGATGTTTTTAGGAGGAGTTTTTTTTAATCCGACCTTCTGCTGTCTTTGATCAATATAGATAAAAGATAACAATTTAAAAAAAACCAAATGTGTACGGATTAAATAAAAAACCATGTAGAGTTTTTTTAAAAGACGTATCTACTACATAGACTGACACTATAACTTGCTTAATACGACTTTTGTTCCTGTATGATGAAACTTTTTTTTTGTAGAAAGTGTTAAACGACTTCAATATGAATTAATATAAAAGTGTGTTCCAAAAAAAAAAAAAATTTTTTTTATATAAAGTTCTTAATAGTTTCAATATTTTAATTTACATAATTTTCAAACAATGTGAGAATATACATAATATGCAATTTTGATTCAATTTAAGTTTATGTACGATTTAGGCACTTAAAAAAATCAATATAATTATGTTACCAACAATAGTGAAGTAAAATCAAATTAAAGTGCTTATGACAGATGATTAGGTAAAACGGAAATAACAGCTGACCTTTTATTTCTTTTAAGATTATTTCAGAGAATTATAATTAAAAACGAACTTTTAAAAATTTCAAGAGCGTGGAAACAGAAGTAAAATTATAATTTCCTACACTATATTTGAAGATAAATTTTGGATTCTGTCTGCAAACAAAATCGTCGGTAGTATAAATTGTAAGATATAGTTGATATTTTCAATACTTTAAAGTTATTATAGAAATTGATGACTTTAAATCGGTTTATGGATTGTTCTAGGCGTTAAATAATACATAATGTTTGAATAGTTAATACTGTTTTTAATAGACTAAAATAAAAGAAACAGCTAATTTTTCAAATATTTGAAGGTGACGTCAGCAAACATTGACTCGCAGTAGGTTCAAATCCTTACCACACACGTCATGTAATGTATACCATTTTGATTGTTGATTCTACATAATTTAAATCTAACTTTTACTAGCTTGAAACGGAGAAACCGTTTTTTAAAAAAAATATTTTAAGGTTATGTCAGAAAATGCTGACTCAAGAAAGGTTCATGAGGCCAGGTAGAGTGTTACATAATTAAAAATTTGGTCCTGCATCCGCAGGAATGCTGATTATGGGCTGAAATAACAGGAATAGAATAACTTGAAATTACTTAGAGGTGATGTCTGTAAAATGTGGCATTGTTATGAGCTTCAGCTAATATGTACTATAAATAAAGGTATACAACATCATCCAGTAATACTGTCAAAAAGTTTTAATATCAAAAAAAGCTTATGTCCAAATATTTTGAGGTTATGTCAGAAATTTTGACTCTAGAAAGGTTGATGGAAATGGTAGCTCGCGCGATCAAACTGATCAAAAATATTTCAATATTTGGTTCTTCAGCCCTAGAAAGAGTGTTAACAGGCTACGAAAATAGCATGTTTTCTAATAATTTCGAGGTTATGCAAGCAAATTTTGACTTACAGTGAGCTTCGAAAATATAATAAAGGTAAACTTACAGTTTTGTTTAAAGTAAGTTCACTGTAATAGTAAATAATATTCTTAACAAGCTTGAATACCAAAATACGCTTATATTCAATTATTTTAAAGTTATGTCAGCAAATATCGACAAACAAAAGGTCGTATAAGACTTGCACTAGCAAACCCAAATGAATGATATTTATATACATAGTGGTGAGCTCTATAAAGCATTGTTAAACCGCACAATATATTAATTAAACATCAAACTTGCGAAAATTTTCAAGTTTTTTAAAATTCACATGAGACTAAGGTAGAGGTTTTCTCCATAGTTTTCCAATACTCTTCAACTGATAACTTTCATTTTTCCAAATTAATTATTTTGATATCATTTTCCTGTCAGGAGCTATGAATCGTTGAAATAAAAAACCAAAAAGACACTGTCGGAGACGACGGAATTGTAGGGAAATGTTTCAAAAATCCGCCTATGATTCGCATGATTAAATTAACAAGTATGGTGTACAAATAAGCAGATGCCTTCTGTCTCGGCAGAAAAGTATATAACTAATCTTATTAAACAAATAAAAACTCGAAAAAGACGAGAAATTAAGTATTTCTACTTTGTATTGACCGAAACTTTTTTTTACAAAAATAGAAATGTTTCAAAATTTAAAATACTTTATCCCTGTATGGAGTTAAAAAACAGCGGATGACTTGTGTCTCGGCAGAAAATACATAAATAATATTATTATACAAATAAAGAATAGAATATAATGAAAAATTAAGTATTTTTATTTTATAATGACCGAAACTTTTTTTTATAAAAATGGAAATGCTACAAAATTTGATATGGTTTATCCCTGAATAATGTAAAACGTTTGCAGATGACTTTGGTTTTGTCAGAAAAGGTATAAATTATATTATTTAAAAAATGCCTCTTAAAAATGATCATAAACGGAGTATTTATATTTTATATTATCCGAAACTTTCTCGACAAAAACAGAAATGTTCTGGAATTTGATACAGTCCATTCTAGTATAGTGTACAATAACAGCAGATGCCTTTTCTCTTAGATGAAAAGTTATGAAAAAATACCAACTAAAAATTGCTAACAAGATAATTATCATTATTTTATATTTGCTGGAACTTCCTTTACAAAAATTTAAATCCTCTAAAATTTGGTATGATTTATCCCTGTATAGTATTCAACATTTGCAGATGACCTTTCTCTCGGCAGAAAGTTATCAATAATATTATTAAATAAATACCTACTCAAATAATAAAAATCTGAGTATTTCTATTTTATATTGAGCGTAACCTATACAAGAATAGAAATACTCTAAAATTTGAATAACATATCCCTGTATAGTGTACAATAACAGCAGATGACTTTTCTCTCGGCAGTAAAGTTATGAATAATATTATTAATCAAATACCTACTAAAAAATGATTAAAAGCCGAGTATTTATATTCTATATTAGCCTAAACTTGTTTTACACAAAGAGAAATACTGTGGAATCAGATCGAGTTTATCCCTTAATAGTGTTCAACAAGAGCAGATGTCTCTCGTTTCGGCAGCAGAGTTATGAATAATATTTTTTTAAAAGCACTAACTGTAAAATGATAAAAAGCTGAGTATTTCTATTTTATATTAGCTAAATTCTTTTCACAAAAATAGAAATGCTCGAAAAATTCAAAAGGTTTATGCTTGTATCGTAAGCAAAAAAATCAGATTACTTGTGAATCTCCAGAAAAATTATAAATTAAGTATTTCTACCTTATAATGGCCGAAATTTTTTTTACAAAGATAACAATTCTATAAACATCCGTATAGTTTATCCCTGTATAGTGTCAAACATTTGCAGATGACTTTTCCTTCGGCAGAAAAGTTATAAATAATATTTAAACAAATACCTAATGAAAAATGATGAAAATCCGAGTATTTCTATCTCATTTGGCCTAAACTTTTTTTGCAAAAATAAACGCGCACTAAAATTTGGCGTAGTTTATCTTTGTAGAGTGTACAAAAACAGCAAAATCGTTTTTTTTTGGCAGTAAAGTTATAAATAGTATTATAAAACAAATAAAATCCTTAAAATAACGAAGAATTGATTATTCCTATTTTATATTGGTCGAACCATTTCTTACAAAAATAAGATTGCTCTGAAATTTGGAATAGTTTATTCCTGTATAGTATGCAATAACAGCAGATGTCTTTCCTCTCGGAAAAAAAGTTTGTAAGTATATTATTGTACAAATAAAGAATAAAATATAGAAAAAATTGGGTATTTCTATTTCATATTGGCCGAAATTTTTTTAACGAATCTAGGAATGCTCTGAATTTTAAAATACTTTGTTCATGTATACTGTACAATTCTGCAGACGACTCTTTTCATGGCAAAAGATTAAGGGATAATATTACTTAATAAATGGCTACTGGAAAATGATGAGAAGCTGAGTATTTCTATTTTATATTGACCGAAACTTTTTTTAGAAGAATCGTATTGCTCTTTAATTCAAATGAGGTACCAAAATTGATAAAAATCTGAGGCTATTTATCTTACTTTTGCTGAAATTTTTTTGACAATAATAGAAATGCTCTGAAATTTGGTGTATAGTGTACAAAATCAGTAAGACGTTTTTTTTGGGCATTGAAGTTATAAATAATATTATTAAAAAAATGAAGAATCGAAAATGACGAAAAACTCAGTATTTCTATTTCGTTTTAACTTAATCATTTGTTTTCAATAATACAAATAATCTAGAATTTAAAATATTATATCCTTGTATAATGTTTAACAACTGCAGATGACTTGTGTTTTTGCAGAAAAGTTATAAATAATATTGTTAAACAAATTAGGTACCTGAATTGACAAAAACTGAGTATTTCTATTTCATTTTGGCTGAAACTATTTTTACAAAGATAGAAACGCTTTGAAATTTAGTGTATTTTATTTTCGTATAGTGTAAAAAATCAGTAAGAGCGTTATTCTTGGGCATTAAAGTTATAAATAATATAATTGAACAAAAAAATAATCAAAAATGACGAAAAACGGAGTATTTCTATATTATATTGACCGAACCTTTTTTTAAAAAAAATATTAATACTTCGACATTTAAAAAAGATTATTTCTGAAATGTAAACAATAAAAGCAGACGCCTATTCATTCGGAGAAAAATTAAAACTAATATTTTTAAACAAACAATGACTCGAAAAAGACGAAAAATTGAGTATTCGTATTTTGTATTAGCAGAATTTTTGTTTACAATGATAAAAACGCTCTGGAATCCAACATAGGTCATCCATGTATAGTTTACAACAACAGCAGATGGCTCGTGTCTCGGCAGAAAAGTTATAAATGATATTATTAAACAAATAAAGAGTCAAAAACAACGTAAAACTGAGTATTTTTATTTACAATTGCCTGAAACTTTCTTCATAAAAGTGAAAATGCTCTTAATCTTAGAAATGTTTATCCCCGTATAGTAAACAACAACTGTAGAGGTTTTTGTCTTGGCAGAAAAGTTATAAATAATATTATTAAAAAAATGCCTACTTAAAAATGATGAAAATCTGATTATTTCTATTTTATTTTTATCTGAACTTTTTTTACAGAAATAAAAATAAAATTTACACTCGCTTATCTTTGTCTATTGTTCAACAAAAGCTGAACCCTTTTGTCTTAGGAGAAAAGTTATGAATAATATTAAACAAATACCTACTCGAAAATGATGAAAAGCTGAGTATTTTAATTTTATATTGGGCGAAACTCATACTACAAGAATAAAAAAAATCTTAAATTAAAATAATATATATTCCTGTACAGTGTTAAATAGCAGCAGATGCCATCTGAATACAAAAAAAATTTTCAATTATATTACTAAACAAAGAAGATTCGAAAATAGCGAAAAATTGAGTATTCTTATTTTATAGTAGCCGAAACTTTGGTCCATAGATGAAAATGCTACAAATTTTAATATGGTTCATCCCTGTATAGTGTGAAATATTTGCAGATGACTGCAGTCTCGGAAAAAAATATAAATTATATTATTAAACGAAAACTTACTGTAAAATAATAAAAATCTAAATATTTCTATTTTATTTGAGCCTAAACGTTTTTAAAAAAAATATGAATGCTTTAAAATTTAAGAGAGTTTATTCCTGTATGGTAAAAAAAAACAGTAAATGACTTTTGTCTTGGCAGAGATGTTATCAATAATATTATCTAACAAATACCCACTAGAAAATGATCAAAAATTAAGTATTTCTATTTTGTATTGGCCGACTCTTTTCCTACAAGAATGCGAATGCTATTTAATTTCAATAGTTGATTTCTGTATTATAAAAAAACACAGCAGATGACTTTTGTCTCAGCAGAGAGGTTATAAATAATATTATCGAACAAATACCCGCTAGAAAATATCTAAAAATTTAGTATTTCTATTTTATAGTGGCCGAACCTTTTTTACAAAGATAACATTGCTTCGAAATTAAGTATGGTTTATCCCTGTATAGTAATAAACATTTGCAGATGACTTTTCTCTCGGCGGAAAAGTTATAAATAATATTATTAAACAATACCTAGTGAAAAGGATGAATAGCCGAGTATTTCTACTTTATATTGGCATTAACTTTTTTTACACACACATAAATACTCTTAAATTTAGACTAGTTTATCCTTCGATATTGTTTTACAACAGCATATGCCTTGTGTCTCGATAGAAGAGTGATGAATAATAGTTTAAAACAAGTACCTCCCAAATAATGATAAAAAGCTGAGTATTCCTATTTTAAATTAGACGAAACTTTTGTTATAAGAAGATAAAGGCTCTAAAATTAAAAATAAGTTATCCTTGTATAGTGTGCAAAAACAGCAGATGACTTGTATCATGGCAGAAACGTTATGAATAATATAGTCAAACAATTGAAGAATCGAAAATGACTAAACACTGAGTATTTCTATTTTATTTTGGCTAAAACTTTTTTTACAAAAATAGGAACGCTTCTAAATTTAGTATGGTTTGTCCCAGTATAGTGTCAAATAACTGCAGATGACTCTTATCTCGGCAGAATGGTATGAAAAATATTACTGAACAGATAAATTGAAAATGAGGAAAAACTGAGTGATTCTATTTTGTATTGGCCAAAACTTTCTTTTACACAAATTGAAACGCTCAAGAGATTAACATGCTATATTCCTGTATACTGTACAAAGACAGCAGGTGGCTTTTCATTTGGTGAAAAGATTATAAATGATATTATTAAACAAATACAAAATTAAAAATAGCGAAAAATTGCGTATTTTCATTTTATTTTGGATTAAACTTTTTTTACAAAAATCGGAATACTTCAAATGTTCGTATGGTTAAAAATGAAGAGGAATTGATTATTTCTCTTTTATAATCGTCAAAACTTTTTATACAAAGATAAAAATTCTACAATATTTAAAATGGTTTATCCCTGTATAGTGTAAAACAGTTTTAGATGTTTTTGGTCCCGGCTGAAAAATTATAAATAATATTATTAAACAAATGAAACGTAACGGAAAGTGTAACGGAGACTCAACAACTCTTAAAACAATCGTTACAAGATTGTTGTGAAATTGTGACTGAAAAGTTAAACAACCCTAAAATAAAAGTTACTGGCATAGATAATTCA
>JAPYYV010005143.1:0-15757 GCA_030522625.1 Copidosoma aretas | reverse complement strand
AGAGGAGATGGACCACGATGCTGGCACGCGTCCTACAGTTGACGACAATAACGTTAGTATTGGTAAGTAAGTGTGAGGTTATGTATTAGTCATAAGTATTCGTATTTTATATTTGTGTATAGGCCCCATGTGTATATAGGTACACAAAATGGGTACGCAATATGTACTGTTTTTTGCGATTATTCGTGGAGACGTTTCACTGCGCTAGGGTTAGCTATATAGTCACTAAGTCACCTATTGCATGCATGCAGCGTGCTTAAATAATCTATTTGACATCCGGAAGTTCAGACACCTTTATTCGATAGCTGCGGTCGCGATCCTGCTAAGTTTTGTCTACAGCCTACATCTGAATTACGATACCTGATATAAGGATCATAAGATTGATCTGATATGGTTCTGATTGATCGACCTGCAGGTGCTTAGTGCTGCTGCTCGCCGATCTTGGGTAGTCTGCCTACCCAAAGCGGGAGAGCAGACGACCTAAGCACGCCGCTCACAATATCCTTGGTAAGTCCGCCTGCCTAACTATTGGCTTGTGTGCTCGACCAAGCGCTTGGTGCTGCTGCTCGCCCAGCTTGGGTAGTCTGCCTGCCCGTAGTGGGTGAGCAGACGGCCCAAGTACTTGGGTACGCCGCTCACAGTAATATTGGTAAGTCCGCCCGCCCAACTTTTTTCCAGTGAGCATACAGTGGCTCCTATGTCTATACGTATACACACCCATATATAACTCTATAGATGCAACCTGCACCTCGGCCTCCTTCTCGTGCCTTACAACTAAATTGCTTTTCCTAAGCCCTATCACTTTTCACACTGTGCATCAGTTATTATGCTCTTACAATCATGCACTTTACTTACATTGATAGCCCTCTTTATCCTCACTGTTGTTACGCCGATTGCAGAAATCCGTCACCAAGTGCGGGCCGATAACCTATTAGATTACACGTGGAAACTGTGGAGGTAGTGGTGGATTTGGTGAATGAAACGGAAGACACACATTTACAAATGTACCTCATTATTATTAAATTCAACACTCCTTTATAGAGAATCTTATTTACTCTTAACTAAGAACAACGCTTATTCGTATTCTCGTTGCAGTACACGAAGGCTGTGTGTCTCGGGCGGGAGCTATACATCTACTACTGCTTAGGAGTCCCCGCGTGCCTGCCTACCTCAGCTATCCGGCAAACGTGCTGTTGCGCAGCCTGTACACCTAAAGCCTTGTTTACTACAAGTTCAGTCGATTTATATAAGGACTGTTATTCAGTCTATTTTCGTGGATAGGTCATAACCATAGACATAGAAAGAATAGACCGAACAGATTCCAGTGAACTCGGTCTTGAAGTAGAAAAAGATATCAGCTCCACCTAAAGCAGTTTTCTTCTTTCTATTTTTAGATGGCCCTTTTATCATAAAGAGCATGCATAGATTCTACTGTACCGACTTATCCCAATAACAGTTTGTCAACTTGCTTGCTGGAGACTTATCAGAACAAATTGTTCTTCAGAGAATCGTCATGTAATTAATTACTGAACAACGCCTCTGTGTTATCATTAGGATACTTGATAATTGGCAAGTACACTTTTTTGGATAAAATAGTACAGTCAAGTCAACGAAAGCAGACAATAAGACGTCATCAGTCCTCAGCTAGCCGGACAGACGACTAATAACGTTACATCGTCTGCTCTTGTATACTTTTTCGTTCTGTCCAGAAAAAAAAACTAGCTCATTATCAAGTATCTTGATAGTAGGACCTAAGAAATGTTAATTTTTTAATTATATGACGATTCTCCGACGGAAGACTCGTTCTTATAAGTCTTTAGCGAGCAAGGTGACAAACTGTTATTGAGGTAAGTCGGTACTGTAAACTATATGCATATAGTTAAACATATAATCCATACTACATTACCTTAAACAAGTAAGATATGTTCTTGATTGTAGAAAATATTTTCTTAGAACTATTCTAACAATAAATTTTTTATAAATAAATAGTATTATACTTAAAAACAGTATGACCGTTGTGAAATTCCACGAGGAATTTCACGTGGAAAAAATTTAATGTGGAACATCTTCGTGGAATATCACGAGAAAAAACAATGAGAAGGACAGCAAGTAAATAAAAAAATAATCAATCAATTATTAAATAGCAGCATAACCTTAATCCCAAGCTTCTTAACCCAGTTACCCAAAGGAAAGCGAGTGAATTATATGATATTTAAAAAAATTAATGATTGAATAACAACATAAGCTAAATCCCAAGATTCTTAACCCAGTAACCTAGGAGTCAAGGAGTTACTAAAATCATATTTAAATAAATTATTAAATAAATAACAGCATAACCTTAATCCCGAGCTCTTTAAACAAGTGACCTGGGGACCCACAAGTGAATGATATAATATTTCAACAAACCATCATTAAATAGTGATATAACCTACACTACAAGCTTTTTAACCCAGTTACCCAGAGGACAGTAAGTAATTACAAAATAATTATTTGCATAGAAAAACTAGGGACGTAAGTAACATTGCTATTTTATCATTATGTTTATTTAAAATACTGTCAACTCGCTCTACTATGGGTTAATGGGTTGAAAAGCTTAGGTTTTAAGTTATATTGTTATTTCATCATTAATTTGCTTTAATAATATACTAGTAATTCACCGTCCCCCAGCATAATAGGATATAAAGCGTAAGATTGAGGTTATGTGGTTATTCAATCAATGCATTATTTACTTATTATATTAATAACTTGCTGTTCCCCGGATCACTAAGTTAAGAAGCTTGGATAAAGGTAGTATATTTATTGTTTTATTAATTTTTTCACTTGCCATATTAATCATTTGCTGTCCTCCGGGTTACAGTGAAAAAGCTTTAATTCAGGTTCTGTATTTATTTTTCTATTCATTTTTTAATATGCTGTTTAATTTACTTGCCGTCCTCTAGATCACAAGGTTTAGAAGCTTGGGATTTAGATTGCGTTGTAATTCAATTTTTTATTAATTTAAATAATATATTATTAACTCGGTGTCCTCTGAATTTCTAAGTTTCTAAGCTGGGAATTTAGTTAATGTTATGAAATCACTAATTTTTTTTACTTATTACATAATTTAGCCCGCTGTTACCCAGGTCACCGGGTTAAAAAGCTTGGGATTTAGGTTATGCTGTTATTTATGCAATAATATATATAAATATTATATCAGTAACTCGCCATCTCCCGGATTTTTTGGTTGAAAAGCGTGAGATAAAGATTATGCTCTGATTCATGCAATAATTTATCAGAGTTTTATATTAGCAACTCGCTGACCCCTAGTTACTGAGTTGAATAGCTTGGGATTCAGTTTTTGTTGTCATTTATTCAATAATTTTTTTATGCATTATATTATCACGTCGCTGTGCTTCAAGTTTCTTGGCTAAGTAGCTTAGGATTCATATCATGTTGTTAAATCAATAATAATATATTTTATTACTATATTATTTACTCGCTGTCCCCCAGATTAATAAGTTAAGAAGTTTTATATTAAGGTTGTGGTGTTATTTTTTTATTAATTTTTGTACTTGTCCTACAATGTACTTGCTGTACTCCGAGATACTAGGTTTTAAAGCTTTATTTCTACTTTCTGTTGTTATCTATTAATTTATGTATTTATTTAATGAATTATTGACTCGCTATCCTCTGGTTAACTTGGTTGAAAAAGTTCGCGTTTAGGTGAAGCAGTTTTTATTTAATAATTTGTTTGTTCATCTCATATCAGTAGCTCACTGTCCCTCAGGTTACAAGGTAAAGAAGCTTGGGATATCGTTTATGTTCTTATCGAATCAATAATTTATTTACTTTTTATATAACTTATATGCTGTCCCCCCGAGTTTTTGGTGAAAAAGCTCGGGATTTTAGTTATGTTGTTATTTAATCATAATTTTATTTAAATATCATATTATTTAATCACTGTATCTCGGATTACTGGGTTAAGAAGCTCAGAATCAAGGTTATATTGTTATATTCTTTTAAATTTATACACATATTATATTATCTACTTGCTGTTCTCCAGATTACTGATTTAAAAAACTTGGAAATACGTTACGTAATTATTAAGTCATAAATGTATTTACTTATCACGTTATTTACTAGCTGCCCCCCGGGTTTCTGGGTTAAAAAGCTTAGGATTAAGGTTTTTTTTTTCAATATTTTTTACATTTTCAATTATTTATATACTAGTCATATATTTACGTACTATCAGCCAAGTTACTGGACTAAGAAGCTTAGGATACACATGATGATGGCATTGAATCTTCAAGAAATTTAAATATAATATTTACTTGCTGTCCCCTGAGGTACTGGCTTAAGAAGGTTCGGATTAGGGATGTGCTGTTATTTACACTATGATTGATTTACTATGTATATCAATTACTCTCTGTCCCCCAGGTTACCAAGTTAAGAAGCTTGGTATTAAGGTTATGTTGTTCTTTAGTCAATAATTCGTCTACTTATTCTACTATCTACTTAATGTTTCCGGGTTACTAGGTTAAGAAGCTTCGAATTCAGGATATGTGGTTATATTTTTAATAAGTTATTAATTTATCATACTATGTACTTGCTGTTCTCTAAAATACTAGATTTAGAAGCTTGGAATTCAGTTTATGTTATTTAATCATAGATTTACTCACTTAGAATACTTTTTTATGGCCGTCCTCCAGATCACCGGGTTCAAATGCTTGAGGTTTTGGCTATGCTGTTATTTATTTACTAATTCGGTCAATCATCTTACCAGTAACCCGCTATTCCCCCGGTAACTGGGTTAAAAAGCTTGGGATTCAGGTAATGTTGTTATTTGATTAATAATTAATCTACTTATCATATTATTTACTTGCTGTCCCCCGGGTACCTAGGGTAAAAAGCTCAGAATTATAGTTACGTTGTTATTTAATCATAAATTTATTCAATGTGTATATTGTTTATCCACTGTATCTGGGGTATCTCGGTTAAGAAGCTCGAAATTTAGGTTATATTCTAATTTTTCTTAAAATTTATTTACATATCATATTATACACTTGCTGTTACCCAGATTACTGTATTAAAATGCTTGGGATTTATTTTATGTTCTTAATCGAACAATAAATTATTTACTCATTCCGTTTTTTACTAGCTGTCCTTTAGGTTACTGAATTAGAAAGCTTGGGATTTTGATTATGCTGTTTTTTTTTTAACAATTTAGAAATTAATAAATTTGTACTAGCTGTTTCCCGATTAACTGGGTTAAAAAGCTTAAGATTCATATTATGTTTTTTTCGATCAACAATATAAATATAATATTATTATCTTGCTGTTTTATGAATTAGTAGGTTAGGAAGCTTGCTACTATGGTGATGTAGTTTTTTTTTTTTTGATGATTTATTTACTGATCATATCATATACTTTCTGTACTCTGGGTTACTGGGTTAAGAAGCTTAGGATCTAGTTAATATTGGTATTTAATCAATAATTTATTTACGTATTATATTATAAGCTTGCTGTTCCCCGGGTTTCTTGGTTAAAAAGCTGAGTATTTCAGTTAGGTTTTTTTCAGTCATAAAATTATTTGAATGTCATATTATTTACTAACTGTATATCAGGTTTCTGAGTTAGGAAGCTTGGAATTAGGGTTATATTGTTTCTTTTTTTCGTATAAATTATTTACTTACTGTATCATTTACTTGCTGTCTTCCGCTTTTCTGTGTTGAAAATTTTGAAATTAAGTTTGTTATTATTCAATCATTAATACATCACTCATCACGCCACTGGCTCTTTTTTAGTTAACCAGCTGAAAAAGCTTAGGATTTAGATGATGTTGTTATTTGTTTAGTATTTTATATAATTGTCATATTAGTAGCGGTTGCTAGGTTAAGAGGTATGGAATTTAAAAAATGCTGTCACTAATTCAATTATTTATTTGCGAAGTATATTTTTCAATCGCTATCTCGTGGGGTTACCGGCTTAAAAAGCTTTGGATTTTGGTTATGTTGTTACACAATCTTTAATTTATTTAAATATTATATTATTTACTCGCTGTCTCTCGGATAATCTGGTTAAAAAGCTTTGGATTCAGGTAATGCTGTTATTTATTCAATAATTCATTTGCTTATTTTATTATTTACTTCCTGACCCCCGGGTTCATAGGTCTAGGAACTTGCAATCAACGAAACATCGTTTTTTTAAATTATTTTACTTATCATATTATATACTTGCTACCATCCAAATATCAGAGTAAGGAAGCTTGAAATTCAGACTCTGTTGATATGTTTTCATTAATTTATTTAATGTTTATATTTTTAACTCGATCTCCTCCGGTATTCCGTGTTAAAATGTTTTCGATTAAGCTAATGCTGCTCTCTATTTGATTATGTATTTACCTAATATATTCTTTACTCAATGTCTCCTAGAGAATTAAATTACTAAGCTTGCAATTAGGGTTATATTTTTTTTATAACTTATTTACTCATCATTTTATGAACTTTCTCTACTCCAGTCTACTGGGGTTTGGAGCATAGGATTTAGTTTATGTTGTTATTGAAACATTCATTCATTTCCTTAATACATTTATAACTCGCTGTCCCCCGGGTTCCTTGGTTGAAAAGCTAGAGGTTTTAAGTTATGCTGTTTCACAATCATAAATTTAATTCAACATCATATTATCTATTAACTGTATTTCGGGTTACTAGGTGATGAAGCAAGGTTATATTGTTTTATTTGTGATAATCTATTCATTTATCATATTATTTACTTACAATCTCCTGGGGTACTGGGTTGAGAAGCTTGAAATTAAGTTTATGATCTTATTTAATCATCAATTTATTCACTTTCTACGTTATTGACTCGCTTTTCCCCGGATAAGTAAGTTAACAAGCTCGCAATTAAGGCTATGTTGTTCTTATTTGATAATTTATCTAGTTATTATACTATACCCTTTATGTACTCTGGGTCACAAGGTAAAAAAGCTCGAGATTCAGTTTATAATGGTACTTAATCATTCATTTATGTACTTGTTATATTGAAAACTCGCTATTTCCCAGGTTTCTTGGTTAGAAAGCATAGGATTTAAGTTATGTTGTTATATAATCATAAATTTATTCTAATATCATATTTTTTACATACTGTATATCGGGTTACTAAATTGAAAGGCTCGGAATTAAAGTCATATAGTTGTCTTTAAATAATATATTTCATTACGTTATTTACTTCGGTTTACCGGGTTAAAATGCTTAGGGTGTGGATTATGCTATTGTGAATATAAACTTGTATTTACGTATTATATTATGATTAACTATCCGTCCCCCGGATTACAAGTTTTAAAAGCTTCATATTATTGATATGTTGTTTATTATTCAATAATCTATTTACTTATCATATTATTTACTTGCTGTCCTTGAAGTTACTGGTTTAACAAGCATAAGATTAGGAATTTGTTGTTATTTAGACTACGATTGATTTACTAATTATACTTTGTAATCTCTGTCTTCCGAGCTACCCAGTACGGGAGCTTGACATTAATTTTAAATTTTATTTATTTAATAATGCATATACTTATTTTATTCTTTTCTAGCTCTTTCCCAAGTTTCTAAGTTAAGAAGGATTAGAACTATGGAAATGTTGTTATTCTTATAATAAGTTATTTACTGATTATATTATGTATTGCTGTTTTCTGGGTTACTGGCTTAAGATGCTTAAAATTTAGTTTGTGTTCTATTAATTCATTAATTTTTTCACTAATTCAATTATTTTCTCGCTGTCGTCCAGGACACTGTGTTGAAAAGCTTAGGATTTAGGTAATGCCATTATTTATTTAATAGTTTGTTAAATGATCATATCAGTAACTCGTGGTCTCCCAGGATACTGGGTTGAGAACCTTAGGATCTTGTTTATGTTGTTATTGAATAAATAATTTATTTGCTCTTCATATTACTTACTCGCTGTCTCCCGAGTTTATTGGTTAAAAAACTCGGGATTTTAGTTATGTTGTTATTTAATTATAATTTTATTTCAATATCATACTTTTTACTTACTGTATTTCGGGTTACTGGGTTGAAAAGCTTAAATTAGGGTTGTATTGATATTTGATTTAAAATGTATTTACTTATGATATTAATAACGGGCTCTTCACCCGTTAACTGTTTCAAGAAGCTTGGGACTACGTTTGTATTATCATTCAATCATTATTGCATTTTGAAATTAGGTTATTTACTTGCTGTCCCACGGGTTACTGGTTTAAGAAGCTTAGGATTAAGGATTTGACGTTAGGTTTTCAATAATTTAGTTACATGCCATATTCTTTACTTGCTGTCCTCTGAGTTACAGGGTTAAGAAGTTTAGGATTCAGATAATGTGGTTGTATAATCAACAATATGTATAAATGTTACAATATTTACTTGCTGCCCCCCGGATAAATAAGTTAATAAGCTCGCAATTGAGACTGTGTTGTTCTTTATATAATAATTGATTTAGTTGTCATATTATACACTTTTTGTACTCTGGGTCACAAGGTAAAAAAGCTTGGGATTCAGTTTATAATAGTACTGAATCATTCATTCATTTACTCCTTACATTAAAAACTCGCTATCCCCCAGGTTTCTTAGTTAAAAAGCATAGGATTTAAGGACTCCAAGTGGAGGCGGAAAAGTGATGGCAGCCTTACAAGTATCTCTCGTTTTCCTTTGAGCAGTTTGGTAATTTGCTCGAAGCACGATTTACCAGCCCAGCCATTCAAGGAAAGCTGCACTCGGAGCTATACTCCAAGCAGCATACCGAGAAAGAACCAGTCGCGGCTTTATTACAGGAGAAATATCTCTTATTCAGGAGAATCAGCCCTACTACTAAGGAGAAGGTATTGATTACTACTGTCTTGAAGCTTGTTCCACCAGCCTTTCGTCAGCTGCTACGATGCCATATGCAAGCCATCTACGCCGACCTACCTACCATTGCAATTCAAGTAGAGAAGGACAAGGAGAACCTACTTAAAGTTCGGAGCAAAAGGCCTAGCACAGACGTCAGACCAACTCCAATTGTTACGAACTCAGGTGCTACATCTTTGGCACGGTTACCTAAGTGCTACTCCAGAGTACGTCCTCCATTGTGATTGTCTGATCTGCATTGCTCGACTTTCAAACACAACGGGAAACAAGACAGGAGCGTCGAGAGGACCGGCAACCCACGCTCCGGAAAAACGCCGGCAATAAACACCACCAGCACCTCTTACCCACCACTACAGAGGATCACAGTTTGTCTTGATCGTCAAGAGGTAGCTGCTCTTGTGGATCAAGCGGCAACAGACAACTTCATCCATCCTCCGCTACTCACCGACCAAGACAAAGTACAAGCCTACATACAGCGGTGTGACATGGTTTGTAACGGAACCACACTACAGACTATCGGAAGCGTCTGTCTCTCGCTGAAACTCCAGGGAAAGTCGTTCCAGTTTGACTTCCTTGTTGCACTAAATATCGATGGTGATAGGCCTGACAGCCTTGCTCGCTAAACAGTCTATTTTGGATCTGACTCAAGGCGTACTCTACTTCGGACGAGACCAATAAGTGACCATCCCTTTCATCTCACGGCCATCAACGGAAGTACTACAGTCACTGGATCCAAGCCAGGTTCAGCAGGGACTCTCGAAAATCTTGCGTCCAAGCCTCTTCAAGCTCCTGCAGGAACGCGCTGAGGTTTTTGGACCTTTAACTGGGAAATTACAGCCAACTAGTACGATCCTACACAAGACCTGAGCTAAGCCCCACAAACCATTTCGCCTGGCCCCGTATCCTTGCTCAGGAAAGCGTTGGGGGATCATCGAGGAGCAGGTACATGAGATGTTAGCTGGAGGTATCATCGAACCGTCATCTTCACCCTGTAGCTCTCCAATCGTCCTGTTACCAAAAAAAAGATGGCAGGATGCGATTCTGAGTGAACTACGGATGGTTGAATTCCATCACCGAGGATACATCGCAGTGCGTTCCTCATATACAATACGCGGTCAAGGTTGTCGGAGCTGCCGTATGCTTCTCCAAGCTTGATCTTAAGAGCGGATTTTGGCAGATCTCCATGGCACCTGACTTCATCCCATAAACTGCGTTCGTTACCCACTCTGGCAGCTGCTACCAATACTGGGTTAGGCTATTCGGACTAAAGGGAGCACCAGGCACTTTCCAGCGCTGGATAAGCAAAGAGGTTCTCACCGGGTACCTTGGAGATTTCTGTCTGGTCTATCTGGATGCCATCATTGTGTACACCGATGCACCAGATGAGCATCTAGGACACCTGGCGTTGGTTTTCGAAACGCT
Organism: Copidosoma aretas; assembly: GCA_030522625.1. NCBI lineage: Eukaryota > Metazoa > Arthropoda > Insecta > Hymenoptera > Encyrtidae > Copidosoma > Copidosoma aretas. Next base: position 5,459 of record JAPYYV010005143.1, on the reverse strand, counting down.
ACAGATTCACGAGCTCACAGTAGCTATCAACAAATGTGTCTTTGGAGTATCTAAGCTCACTTACCTTTGGCATCAGATCACCGCCGAAGGAAATCGTGCTTTCCCGGAGCATGTCGAGAAATTATGCCACGCACCATCTCCAAAAACTCGCAAGCAGTTACAGTCCTTCCTTGTTACGAGCAGCTGGCTTCGTGAGTTCGTACCTTACTACCCAGTACTCACTGCTTCTCTCACGGATTTCATCAGTAAGAAGCGACCATTCAAGGGGACACCAGAGACTCAGGGAGCAATGGATCGGCTTAAGGCAGAACATTCCAAACCCCTGCAGTTTACTCGACCACACCTAGACTTGCTCTACGTTCTCCAAACAGACGCCAGCGCTCGGGGAACTCATGCTAGTGCCAAATTCAATGCTATAGAGGGCAAATACCACAGCAACGAGCAGCGGTGCTTTGCAATGGTCTGGGCTATCAAAAAATATCGACCCTTCATAGAGGATCGACCATTTACACTACGTACCGACAACAAAGGACTGACCTGGCCACGCCCGGGCAAGGAGTCTCGTGACAAGTTGAACCGATGGACCGTTCTACTTCAAGAGTACAATCCTACTATAGAACATTGTCCTGGTCGCAAGAATCAGTTAGCAGACTTTCTCTCACGGAATCCGGCAGAGGATGTACCTGATGACCTGGATGATGTCGAAGGAATCCTACCACCGGTAGCCAGACAGCATGAACAATCTACACCGGATTGCTGTAACATTGATGTTCCGCCCCTGCTCGACGATATTCAAGATGCCCAACTCCAAGATTCAGTCTGTCTCGAGCTACATCAGAAAATTTACCAAGTAGCTGAATCCCCGAATTTGACTTCACAGGACACACAGCCCCTGGCCTGCAATGGTATAGTGGATGAACTAATCAGGCAACGTGTAATCAACGAGTCCCCTTGGAAGGTCTACGTGCCTAAGATTGCAGTTCCCCGAGTGCTCTACGAATTTCACGATTCTCACCACACACGTCATCCAGGAACAGATGAGACACTACGCATCGTGAAGCAACATCACTACTGGCCGGGAATAAATCTGGAGATTAAGCGCTTCGTTAGGAACTGTAGGTTATGTGCCTACTACAAACAAGCCATCACCCCGCAGGGAATCATGAGACCACACCAGCCCGAAAACCGCGGGAGATCATAGCTGTCGATCTGATGGGGCCATACCCGAAGAGCTCCAGAGAAAGACGCTTTATACTTGTTGTTACAGATCTCTTCAGCAGGTGGGTAGAAGCTTTCCCCATAGGTTTGTCAGAAGCATCACGCCTAATCAGGATCATCAAAGATGAAGTCTTCGTGCGATGGGGGTAACCTCGTGCTATCCTCAGCGACAATGGTCGCCAATTCATCAGTCAGCACTGGCAGGATGCTTGCAGCCGATGGGAAGTTCAGCATTGGACTACACCGGTCTGTTATCCTCAAACAAACCCGACGGAACGACGAAACCAGGAGATAAAGAAAGGTCTTTGTCTGCATTTGCATGGACAACAACACACTCAGTGGGATCTCCAATTACCCAGAGGACTGTACGAGCTAATCAACCGTCGCAATGCTGCTACTGGGATCTATCCAGCACAACTGCTGTTGGGACACGATGCTGGAAGGCCCGGAGAATGAAGAACTTAGCAGCTTATCCAGCAACTACCTTCTAGGGAGCATACTGAGATTATGCACAGACAGGCCCAGTATCAGCGGCGTCATTATCCCATTGGTAAGCCAGGTCCTACCTATCTACCAGGCACTCTGATCTACACACGCAGCCAACCACTTTCAAAGGCTCTGGAGTAATTCTGCGCCAGCTTCGCTCAAAAGTGGAAGGGTCCATTCCCAGTACCAGCTCGCGTATCGGGAGACGTATACCTGATCTCTATAGGCCGAACCACGACGAAACTGCACGTCTTGCAGCTTAAACCCGCGCCCACTGAGGAAGTTGAGCACCCACCACGCTAGAAAACATGTTTTGACCCAGTAGCGCCAGCTCATCCAACCTCGCCTGCCACCAATCCTGGACCCAATCGGACGATCGGGTCAGATACCTCACAGTTGGCCGATTCAACACACCCCGCAGATGAGTCAGCAAGACAATGTAAAGCCAGCTCGGATAAGTTGCCACAAGTTTCAGAACTTCAGCGAAGTCACAAGTCTCCCACAGCCAACTTACGCTATAATCTAAGACCACGGAAATAAAAAAAGACAAAGTAAAGTAAGATCAACCAGACTTAAGCAAGTGGAATGAATGTGCGTTTGAATACAGCCGCGGACCTTTGTGATTCGAGTATGAACGAATGAATGATCGCGTAACTTTGTATCGAGGGTGATAACTACTATGACCCCTGTAGCTCTGACATTGTTCGAGAAAATTCATTATAAACTAATCAAAACGGGAGGGGGGGGGGCTTGTTATCGTCGGGCCTATTTTACCCTATACTCAATTATTATTATATTCAATTCTTTCGTTTTACACAAATTTTTCAACGAACTTTCAAACTTCACGCCGTATATAAACTTTCAAATGTACACGATGATTTAGGTATAAAATTTCCTCCAGCTTGAAGTACACACGAGCAAGCGCTAGGTGCTTGCCTATCCGAAAGCGCTTCAGTCACCTGTAGTGTATAAACGCGGCCGATCAAGCGACTGACAGACATTCACTCGTCTACCGAGACCGAATCAAGAGCAGTGGCACATGAGCAGAGTCTATTTAAATAAACTCGAATAAAATCTGAAGCCTCTGTCCTTTTCTTGAGCACTCCCTTTTCCCCTTGGGGACTAGCGGATTTCTTCTCTCTCTCTCCACAGCCTCTGACCAACTTCGACGATAGCACCAGATACCTCACCCAGTTCCAGCCTAGAAGAACTACATCTTAACGCTGGTCCTCGAAAAAACATCTGTAGTGGAGGCACTCCACTCATCTTCTAGCGAAGAAGGCGACGATTCGGCGGAAACCTCTCCCACAAAGGCAGGTAGGGTGTATCTAGATTGGGCGAACTACCGGCTACGGTTACTTACAGCACTGTCTCGGCCCAACCCATCAACACAAATCTCGTCTCACCTTCAAAGTCACCCAGCCGCAGAGGTAAATTATATAAATATTATATCAATAACTTTCTGTTCTCCGGGTAACTGAGTTAGAAGCTTGAAATTATGGTTATGCTGTTATTTGTTTAATAATTTCTTTATTTATTATATTTCTAACTCTGTCCTGCAGGTTACTGAGTTAAAAGCCTAGGATTCAGGCAGTTCTGTTACTTTATCATTGATATAGTATCTTATTATATCATTTAGTCGCTGTCCTTCACGTGAGCGGGTTATAAATCTTGGGTTTTAGGTTTTTCTGTTGTTTGTTGGATAAATTATTAAATTATTCAATTAGTAATTCGCTATTCCCCAGGTTACTGCTTTCAGAAGCATAGGATTTAGTTAATGTTATTATTTATACATTGATTTACTTAAATATTATAATATCAGCTTGCTGTTTGCCGGGTTTTGGGGCTAAGTAGCTTGGGATTCCGGTTATTTTGTCGTTTAATAATTGAATTCATTTAAATATTACAATAATAACATATGGGCCCTACAGGTAACAAGGTTGATAAGCTCGGATTCAGGATTATGCTGTCATTTATTTAGTGATTTATTTAATCATTATATTCGCAAAGTGCTTTTCCCTGCGTTACTGGGTTGAAAAGCTAAGGATTTAGTTTATGTTTTTATTCTTATATTATAGTATCTCAATATGATATTACTAACTCGCTATTCCCTGAATAACTAGGCTGAAAACATTGGAATTTAGGTTATTCTGGTATTTATTATATAATTAGAAATAATATTTCATCAGTAACTATCCATCCCCTAGTTTAGTCGGTTAACAAGCTTATAAACTATAATTATTTTTAAATATGATATTGTTCTCCTGCTATCCCCTAGGTTACCAGGCTAAAAAGCTTCGGAATTAGGTTGATGTTACTCAATCATAAATATAATAACTTATTATTCTATTCACCCACTGTCCTTCGAATTTCTAGGTTAAAAATGTTGGATTGTAGGTTATGCGGTGATTTATTAAATTAATTATTCATTATTGTATTAGTATCTTGTTCCCTAGCTTATTAGTTCCAAAAGCTTAGGATTTAGTTAATATCATCAACTAATCACCAATTTATTTGATTATTATATTAACATGCAGTCCTGTAGTTTACCGGGTTAAAAAGATTGGGATTTAGATTATGCTGCTATCTATTTAGTGATTTATTTAATTAATATATAAGTAACTTGCTGTTTTGCAGGTCACTGGGTTAAGAATCTTGAGATTTAGGGTATATTGTTATTTAATAATTTATTTACTATACATATCATCTACTCGCTGTCCTCCAGGTTTTTTTTGGTCGTGAAATACCACGATGATATTCTACGGTAAATTTTTTCTAAGTGAAATTCCACGTGGACTTTTACAATGGGCATATTTTTTTTTTGTTTTTGTATTCGAAACTAGTAAATTTTTGCTTCATGTAAGAAAGTAGTTTCTCGATTCACGAGCTTTTTTTCTACGAGTCCGAAATCTTTAATATTATTTCGGATTAAGGTAGACGATTACCGCTATATAGAACATATTTTAAATATTCTACGAGATTCTTATTCAATGTTATAGTATCTGTTATTTCACCTGGGAATAATATTCTTCGTTCTCAAAATCATGCAATTTTTTCATAAAATCTTGTTGTTAAATTTTTCGGATACCAGAGATTTAGAAAAAATTCAACAAATCGACACGACATTTTCAGTTTAAATCCAATTCTTAATTTTTTAGGCTTATTCTCTTCCTTACACAGATTCATCGAGGGTCACCAGGGGAAAATATGTCGAAGTTTTTGCAAATTTTCCCATGGTGACCCCCAATCAATTTGTTTGAGGACGGGAATGAACACAAACAATTAAAAGTTAAATGCAAACTAAAAAAGTCTTACTTGATTTATAGAATTTTTTCTAAATCTCCGGTATCCGAAACATTAAACAACAAAATTTTATGAAAAAATCGCATGATTTTTAGCACTAAGGATATGATTGTCAGGTCACGAAGTTGGTCAGAGGCTGTGGAGAGAGAGAGAGAAGAAATCCGCTTGTCCCCAAGGGGAAAAGGGAGTGCTCAAGAAAAGGACAGAAGCTTGAGATTTTATTCAAGTTTATTTAAATAGACTCTGCTCATGTGCCACTGCTCTTGATTCGGTCTCGGTAGACGAGTAAATGTCTGTCAGGTGCTTAATCGGCCGCGTTTAACCTACAGTTCCTATTCTTGGAAAACAATAAAAATTCTAAAAATCCATCAAGATATAGTTTACGTTATGTACAAGAAGTAGTCTAAAACTCAACGTGATTCGCTGGATAGTTGACGAACAATAGAATTTGC
>JAPYYV010005142.1:0-15757 GCA_030522625.1 Copidosoma aretas | reverse complement strand
GTGTCACACGATGATTTTTTTTGCGTTTTGGTGATGTGCCATCTCCGACAACGCGATGACGCGTAAATCAAGATTTTTTGGAGAATTCGACATATACACATGCATAATCTGCTGCGGCAATACTGCAGGGCTTTTTCCTTTGTGCCACGACCCATACTTATTTTTTCTTTTTTGATCTGATAGGCAATATAAAAAGCTTTACGACTGCTTTCAATGCCATATGTATCAGTTCCAAGTCATCTCACGTATCTATATTTGAGAATAGATTCCAGGAATAAGTGCCGTATACACTCATAGTAATCTAGTGAGGAAAATAAAAGCAGTGGTAAAGAATGATACTTATCTAATTGGTTATTAGTACTTGACATGGCTACTAGAAATGCTTGGTAGGCATACTGCATGTTTTCTCTCATGCAGTACCATACTCCCTTTGGTAAAAAGAGTTTTACTTCATGCCTAAGAAATCTGGTGCGTAAGTTAAGTTTTAAAACAATCGTTAAGTGAAGAAGCAAGTTGTTATTAACTTGAAAATTTATGAGCGAACGTTTATCCTATTTAACCTATTTTATAATAATCATTTTGCTTAGTTCTTGCACGTATCAAAAAAATATTTATGAGACACGTTAATATCAAATATACACGTTCAAATAATGTAACTAAAACACGCCCATAGCAAAGTATATGTGTTTTATATTTTATTTGTGTAGAGTACCTACGGGCTATTTACCTTCTATCATTGCTATAATAAGATATTACAATAATTCTTACACAACTTTAAACTAAACTTAGTCATCCCTTTAAACGGGTGTTCATAATTTGTAATTAAGTATTATATGAATATATTGTTTCTTAGTAACTCAATAGTAGATGGTACAAAATTGTAATTCTTTGTCTAGAACTCCGGAATGAGAAAAGTGCTTCCTATTTATTGCCTAGGAATGACATTTTGCAAGGGTGCTTACTAAAAAACAGCTCCACAAGAGAAATCAAAAATTTTTTTTTGTAACAGGTCCATGTTTATCTTATATTTTTGGGGCCGCTGAACTCAAATAGAAGGACCGTTTGATCTCATACCGTAAGAATTTTCCAAAACCTTAAGAAATATGACAGAAAATCACAATGATTCCTTTCAATCATTAGAGTTGTAAAAAAGCTTATCGGTATCGGGTTGAGCGGACTTCAGATTTGGATGTAGGATGTAGTGACCCCGAAAACGAGACAATCATAGTCTGGTCACAAAAAATTTTTTTTTATTGTTCTTGTGGCGCTGCAAAATATTTTGTAATTTCATTTAGTATTTATAATTTTCACTTAATATTGAAAATGACCTACAACAATATGTCTTAAAAAGGAATAAAAAATCTAATAAATCAAAGTAAACTCACAGCTCATAATATTAAGCCAGTTTATCTCTTACTTCTCGAAATCATTAAAATAATCATTACGTTTTAACGAAAACTGTTAGATAGTCAATTTGAGTTTCCAAAACAAAGAGGCACTATTTCCAGGTCATGTTTCCTCAGATCGGCAAGTAAGGGAGAAATTGGGGACCCCATTGGAATGCCGAAGATTTTTTGATAAAGTTAGTTGTCAAATTAGAAAAAGGTATTATTATATAAGAATTTATGCAACTTCTTACTTCGTCAATTGGAATTTAAAATAACTGTCGATGGATTTTATTCTCTGGTTAATGCTACTAGTACTACATAAAGCGGAAAGTTAGTAAAAAAAGAACTAACAGCTGGAGAGACTAGTCTTCAATAGTTTTTACTGGTCTTTAGTAAGTTTGATTTTTTTAAATTTATTTATTTACTTAAAACTTTGATTTAAATGCGATTTCAGAAGAGGACTTACAGTTTTAAGTTCCACATAAATAACATTAGCAAGAAAAATTTGAAGGCCTTTGGACTAGAGACATTATCGGATGAAAAAGAGTATCGACCATATGTATCTTCGGCAGAGTATAACATTTGGCCGACGCTGTGTTGGTAAGCTAGAAGCTAGTACCGTGGTAACTTTTCAAAATAAAACCAGAATCGTGTAAATTATATTAAAAAACATAAGTCAGCTTTTGTAGAAAAGATTATGGGTTCTCTGTTAATGTTTTATACGTAAATTAGTCGGACAGCAAATTATGCTTTTTGAATAGATTATTTGCATTAAAGAGACATACAGTGACGTTGCTTATACTAGCTAGCGTAGAATATATGTTAGAATTATTTCTCATCTATTATTATGTAATTTTTAATTCTTTTGCCTCAGGGCAGTCTTTTGCGCTAATAAGAAGTTTTTTTTTCCAAGTTTAGCACATGTTGCGTTACTTTGTTACGAATTTATGTTTTTGTTTGTACACAAGTAATAAGTTCTCACAGACCACATATAAACTTTTTCATGATTGTTAGTGAATCGCGTGCGTAAAATCTTTCTACAAATTATTTATTATTACGTAGAATAAATAGTTGCGACAATAGTCTCATTGTTAAGAGAAAAATTGCTAGTTATTGCTTCCCCGTAAAAAAGGTGTTGTATCAGTAAAAAATAAACTCATTTTAAAACATTTTCGGAATGCTTTTTTCAGTATTTCAAATAGAAGGCATAATTTTTCTTGATGGTTTATCCATGTGTGTGTATGTGGCTGTGTATGTGTGTTCAAGTATATATGTGTATGGGTGTCTGTATGTACTTAGTTATATCTATGGATCTAATCAACAGAATTGCATTATAGGGGCTTACAATTTCGTTTTTAAAATCTTCGGTTCAACCTCTTTTACGGTTGGTGTAACGACTTTTGATATCTAATAAACAGTTTCTGGTCATTTTAGGAGAAACTTATTCCAAATCATATTTATTGATACTTCTATCTTATTAGGCATAAAAATAGTAATTAATTAAAAAAAAAATTATCTTTCAATTGTTTGTAGTTCCATTATTACTAAAAAGTCATACTTGTTTAAAAAATGCCTGAATTTGTTTGAAAAAAAATTCTATTTAGAGTATTACATTAGAGAGATCAATGATCCCAAGCTTACAAATGTTAATAGTTGATTTTTAAAACAGCCTGAGATAAAAATTCGACATAAGTAACTTTATGATGTCTTTCACACAATTTCTTGATAAATACGATTGAATAAAATACATATATTTCATATAGGCTTGCTACATAGAAATTTTTCTTGTTAAAACATTTTTGTACGTTTTATTATTGTGTACTACATCTAACATTAAGTACTTAGCACATGGAGACTGGAGATATATGGGTATATAAGAGGAGGTAAGGTCATGCTGCTTCGAATTCGCCAGCGTATATCCTGTATGTGGGGACATCACACGGAAAAAGATCACCTTATAGCCACGCATTTCATTGCGCGAGTTCTATAACTGAGCGTAGCCGCAAGGGCGTTGCAGAGGTTTGAATGTATGTCAGTAGAAGAGGAGGAATAAAATACAAACATCATTTTATTACGATAATTTTTCGTATAGCACAACTCGAAGATCCTTAAGACGTTCACCTTACGATAAAACAAACACTTATTTATTAACACGTTCCATACTTTAACCATTTTTTATGCTATTTTGGACGAGTTTAACCATTTGTTTAAGTCGCACTTTGACTATAAGGTTATATGCATGCTTGCTTTTACTACAGTGGATAAAGACAGAATCGCAGAAGGACGGCCATGTTTAGCATGTTTACAGATACAGTATAGCTATGTCTGTCACTCATATACTTATAAAATTGACAAAAATCTTAAAGACATACAATTTCCGTTTTTTTTTATTCAGTGGTTGATATGTCAGGCTTATGAGCGTGTCTGACCTGAACAAGGTGAGGCCAATTAGGAACGTCAGGGCATCTGCTACACTGTCCTTCAACCCACTGAAATTTAATAAGAGATTGGCACATTATTAGACGGTAAATGCATTCCACTTTATTGATTGCTTAAAAATACTTTATTAATTGCATCATCCAAATTACACCCACCGCAAACTTTAAAAATGTCAGTGAGAAGTTCTACAGAATTTTGTAAAAGTATTGCTGAATTTTACAATTCATTGAGTATAAAGTACAATATAGAATTAAGTCGAATATTGTAGCAGGTTGTATATGTGTCCTGAAAAAACTTACTAAACTCGCGGTCATTGACGTACTGTAATAGGCAGGAAAGATATTCCCCGAAAGGAAATAAGTATTCAAAATCTATTAGCTTTACCGTCCGGAGCCACTGCTGTGGAGCAAACTATCAGCAGGATAAAAAAAAATATAAGCTCGTCTAGGATTTTCCATGGTAATCATCGCATAACTAGTATATATATAATTGATGATAGATCAGAGAAAACTTGTCTTGTGAAAATTACAAAATTCTGTGTCTAACAATTTTGACAAATCAGTAAACAATTTTTAAAAATCATGCTGTAATTGATTTTCTTTAAAAGTTTTTGAGTTATCTAGGAATATTTGGTGCACTATAATAATTTTTATAAATGATTGCAGATATATATATACCTTAATATTTTATAAACATTTCTTTTCCACCTTACTTTCCTCCCCCTGTTGCGCAAACTCCAGGCTACTCTCTGTTGACGCCCTTGAGTGTAGGTATAGGCCCCAGAACTGATCTAACGTACACCTTCCCTTATTAGCAACAAAAAACAAACGGCTTTTAAAATAAGCAATTATTGGACTTTTAGAGTCACCATCTAATTATTTCCACCTCGACTAATTTGAAACTTTGGGCATCAGCAAAACTACTACTCTACGGCTGTACCACTATGTAAGAGAAATTTTAGTTCCTACTCTAAACGATATTTGACGAAACTTCTTTAAGATTATATGATACTAACAATGATGATTTTTATAACAGCAATTACATCAATTCTTTCACATCTACAAGTACAGAGTAGCTAGAGTAGACTAGAAAATTTTAAAACTTTCTGGTGTATCTTATATTCGAGGAAGATAATAACAAAATTGTTGGGTCTCAATTGAATAAAAAACTTATGATTTAAACCTATATATTCTGTTATAATGAGTAAATAATAATAATTAAAATCATAAACACTTCTCCACAATCAAACGTACAATAATAGAGTTTGTGGAAGCTTTTTGCAAATTCATTGGCAGCTGTTTCTTATTTTACATAGCTTTTTTATGAATTTTGCAGATACGGAAATTCTGCTTTTCGTGACATGGATGCAAAAACCAGAAAAATTTATCACGTTGATGATACCTTAAGGAAGACAGAATTTCGAGTTGGGGATGAGTGCAATGCTTCAAGGTAAACAGTTCTTTTGTCAGCTAGTATTGATACTTAGATTGTTGAATCTCCCTACTTTGTAAAGATTTAATTTGTGTAGTTCAGAATGCTTGATAATTCTAATCCAACTGTTCCTTTTTTTTTAGTATCTTAGTACCATTTATAAATAATAGGAAACGAGGCTAAAAAGTTACTATTTGGTTGTATCACAACACTGTTACAGTTATAATTCAAATTTCAAAGTAAGACCCCGACTTGTCAAACTATAAGACAATCTGCATAACAAGATCCCCTGGTACACGGATACTGTATCCGGGAAGTACCTATAACCCATCGAGTCTTGTACTACTTGACAAGCTGTCAGGCTGTTCCAGAACACAGTGCCTCGGCACTTTATAAAGTTACAAAAATTGTTCAAGGTCCTGGTGCAGTGCTATGTGTGAAGCATGTATTTTTGTTTACATGCAATTAATCATAATCTTAAACATGCGACCGATTCTTTAATTAAAATTTTTTCTGTTTCCCTTACGAGTTTAAAATATTAAAGTAATCTAATTGTTGGTTCTCTACAATGTTTACATTGCCTTAATAGCTATAAATAGATACTTAAAAGGACTTTCAACAATATTATATGCACACTGAATTCATCGCCTGAGAATTTGTCTTGTATTCTATATAGATATATGTTACCGGAAAAACCCGAATTTAGGCATTTCTAGTAAATGCCTAGGCAAAACCCGAAATGCATAAAACTATTATGAATATATCAAGAAAATTATTTGCCACTTCTTCAGCAGTCTTTAATTGAAAAGCTCGACGAAAAACAATCTTTGGCAAATGATCTTGATATACCATAACAAATTTAAATCCCCCATCAGCTTGCGTTTGATAGTCAACAGCGACTATATACTTCTAAATGAACTATTGGCTTAGACACCAAGCCTCGTTTTCTTTTGACTGTCTTTTGTTGACAAACTTTGCACATACTTAAAAATGAACAAATCATTTCTCTAGTAATGTTTGCGTATTTTTTTAAGTTTCACTAAGAATACGATTTCAGCCACCGTCTCCCGTTGAAATATGTGCATCCCTAATGATATCAAAAACATCTTAAATCGGTACGTAATATTTATTGTTGTTCTTTGTATTCTTTGCTGTAAGCTTATAACTACCAGCAATTTTTATACCATCAAATCGCTGTAGTCTTCTGTACTGTTGAGATGATTTTGTTGTGGTTTGTGATTTTGCTTTTCGAACATCTTGAATTAATTTATTACAAGCTTGCTGATCAAAAACTTCACAGTAAACTGATTTCGTCATTTCCTTAAAAAAAGCGTCTTTCCATTTAGCTTGTGAGTCACTTGCACTCTCTACACTCATCATTCTTTATTAAAAATTGAAACTGCTTTAAATAATGATAAGTGTAAATTTATTGTACGAAAGCGGCTATCAACTGCTATTCCTCTACAGCTGTGGAAAACCAAGCATAGCAATATTCAAGCAGTAAATATAGCTGTGAAGCAAGTAAAATTCAAAAAGGAAAGAAACACAAGTTAAGAAAAGATAAACAGTAGGTTAAGGGTAGGTGTGAGACTCTATTTTGGTTTTGCGTGTAGTACATAGCAAAAGGCACGTAAATAAAGCAAGTAAGTCGCTTTCAAAATCGTGATATATATTTTTTCTATGTTTGATAATTATATTGTTTTAGTAATATATCGTTGTTAGTAGAATTAGATCTAAATAAAAAAATTGTACATTCCATAAAGATGTGATTTTAACTTTTGCCTGATCGATTTTAGGCAATTCGGGCTTTACGTGATTAATTTCAGGCAATATCCGAATTGCCTAAAACTGTCTTAGGCAAGTCATGTATTGCCTAAAATTTTTGAGATTTCGGGTTTTGCCTAGGCATTTACTAGAATCGCCTAAATTCGGGTTTTGCCGGTAACACACACATATATATATATATATATATATATATATATTGATGCAGATCCAACACCATTGCAATATATTTAGTTGCAAGTAATCCGTAGATAACGTGCGAATAGACTTAATATAGATAAACTCTTTTGTGTAGCAAATTTATGCGGAAAAACTAGCAGTCCACTTAAATGTTAAGGTTACGTTTCTCAACTAGTAATCATTACACATGTATATCGTTAACACTTTTTCTTGTCAATAGAATCGATAATTTAAGCATATGTTACTGATTTGTTTAGTGGAAAAAGTGGTCCCGACTATCAGCTGTAAATGCTTAGGCCTGTGTCAGTATATATTGTAGTAAACTAGGTACGAAAGAATCATAATAGGTTGTATATTAAGTACATGATTTAGAAGATGGGCCGCGACCGCTGTTCACACAGACTGTACGTTTATTATCCAGGTAAGCTTTTACAGCTTCAGTAGACAAGACGTAACAGCTACTGCTAGATCATATTCGTCATCTTTGTATAGTAAAAAAAGTCTTAACTAGCTAGCTTACTAGCTTTGAATGAAACGAACAGCTACAACTATAAGTTCTACCAAATTATAAATGTAAGGGCGCCATCTTCTTAGACTGCAGGCGTGCAAGAAACACGAGTATTACAAAATTTCATTTTGATGGGTATGAATGAGCAAAACACTGAATCTTACGTTAGTAGTTGTTGCCTCGCTATGGTCCGTCATGAGATTTCCCCACCACCTGGGCAGGAGCTTGCTATGACTAGCTATTGGGACTATGCCTGAACCACGTGATTTTGGTATATATATATGACTAATATAGAGGAGAAATAACACAGGTCTTATGGGAGGTATCTTGTTTTTATTTTTTTTCGTAATTAAAAAGATGTTAAGCGTAAAAAGGTTGTTAATTGCATGTGAGTCACACTATGAGAGTAACGTTGTTTTTTTTTTCCTATGGTGGAATCGTTTATCAAGATCGAAACTGCGTTTTAAACAGTTACGGAGTTCAGTTAACCTTACATCGAGCTACGTATATGTCAGCAGGAGAGTGGGTGTGTGAGTGTCCTCTGCTGTTGCTCAGAGGTAAACAAAGAGTCAAAAGTAGGGTTAACTGCACTCCGTATCAGTTTAAAACACTGTTTCGACCTTAATAAACGATACTACCAAAGGAAAAAAAAACATCGTAACTCTTATAATGTCAGTAACATGGTATAAACAACCTTTTTACGCTCAATATCTTTTTAATTACGAAAAAAGATAAGACCAAGATTCCATCCATAAGACCTCTGTTATTTCTCCTCTATATTAGTCATATATGTACCGAAGTCACGTGATACAGGCATGATCCCAATAGCGAGGCATCTGATCGTGAGGGGTGGGGGGAGCGGGGACATTCTCTAACGTGTACTACGAAACGTTGGCGTTTAATTACATAAGGAGGGGGTAGTCACGGATCCTTTATTATGTTGTTTCAATACAGATAACAATTCAATAATATACTATTACTTACGTATTTTTTTGGCGACAGACTTCTCAATTATTCCATATATAACTGATACAATTTGGGCCCAACCACCCGCTCATGCCACTGTAGAATCCCCACCTATTAATAAACTTTGCGGCACAGTCTACACTTATTACCACGCACAATTTTTTTATTTAAATAATTGATCATCATTGTCTTCAAACTTTTTGTAGACCTCTTACAATCATTTGCAGTGTTTCTAAATCCTTTGATAAGTTCACTGTCATTCATATACTTCACACAGTAAAAATCACTGCTTACTATATCTGCATATTTATTTTCTACACTTGATTGGGTATTTTCTACAACCATATCTTCCACAACAATATCTTTTTCTCCTACAGAGGTAATACTACACTCACTGTCCCTTGCATGTTTTTCGAAATAAAAGACTCTAAACTCTAGTATAACAGCTGTTTTTTCACACTCGCTATCAGAATTGTCATCACACTCTTTATCACTATGAACTACAATTTCTGTGCGTTTATCGCACTCACTGTCATAATCTACATCACTGCACCTTACTACGTCAATGTCACTGTCACTATCACTATCACTAGCGCTGACGTCAATTTTTTATTCCTCGCTTGTTGAGGGAATCACACTGGAACGAGTTTTTTGTAATTCGTAGGTAATGCTATACGAGGTCGTTTAGCATCTGTTTTCAGGAAACGTGGCTGTCCAGGTACATAAATGATATCGCCCGAGTCAGACACAGACACTTTCCTCTTCTTGATGGGCAGCAAATACAGAGTTGCAATGTTCGTATCGTTGGTGCTCGTAATTGGTAGACTACTACGACGAGTAGAAACTTTACACTAAACTTATCAACTGCACTACTTTCACGAGGCGAAAATGAGAGGTCATTGGTCAGAAAATTTGTATCGTACATCCACGGCCTGAATGTGGAAGTTCTCCGAAAACGACTAATATTTTTTTTTTTAAGTTCATTTCTGGAAAAAAGTCTCACTCAATATTAAAATACCATAACTACTCGGGCTAAGCATACACCGGTTCACCGGTCTGGGCACAATAAAACAAAATGGTATTCCACAGACCTGTCTATCTCGGTCAGTAGCATCATGCAAACTAGCTGGAATCATAATTATTATTATAGTACGAAGGTACATTATCAAGAGATGGAATTTGGTCAGACAATTATTCCCCTCTCTATCTTTCTCTCTCTTACTCTCTTTTAAAAACGATGATGCTTAGCACGGAACTAATCTGTTAAAGCTCCAGGGTATTCAGTTACATACCCACGCGCACGTATAATGTAATACAGACCGTAATGCGCGAGGAGATGATTTGCCGCAGCGATTACTTTACAAAAAAAAGGGCGCAATCAGTTTCCCGTGTAACAAGAGAGATAGTTCTTCCTTGCTTTCTTTTCATGCGGATCGTGAAGCATACGATATTTCCGTCGAAGTCGTCACCAAAACAGCATTCTGCTACATAAGATACACGATCACTTGAGTAAAATGCAAAATTTTCAGAAACTGAATTTTTTAATACGATGCAAGTTGCGACACGTTTTCACGTCAAAGCTCCTGAGTATACAGTTGTGTACGTGTGACCACGCGTACGTACAATATAATACACATCGTGATGTGCGAGGAGGGGTATCGTCGCAGATATCAAAGTACATAGATTAAAAGGCGCAATAAGTTTGCCGTGTAACAAGAGGGATACCTTTTCATACTTTCTTTTAATGTTGATCGTGAAATATACAATCTTTTCGACAAAGTCGTCGTTCATTTCAGCTCCCTCTCTATTTTAAAAATAATAATGTTTAACACTAAATTTTTTTTTGAAGCTCCTAAGTGTACAGTTACATACGCGTGTCCGTCGCAAAGATTTCATTTTAATATTCAAAAGGAGCAATCAGTTTGCCTTGTAACTTACTTATTTCTTGCTTTCTTCTCATTCTGCAAACTTTCATTAGGCAGCTATCTTCTTTGAATTGAGCTAATTTAGGACTACACAACTCATGTCACTCATAATAATATGTTTTAATGCAAGTATTTTATTCAATAAAAATTATATTATTTATTTTAAATACAACATTTCGTAATTTTTTTTTTATACATCAACCCACTAAAAAAAAATTGTCACCGTAACTTAACTTTTTTTCGTATTCTACAGATGCTTTCAATAAATGTTTTAAAAGCTGAAGTAAAAAGAAAAAGATTTATGTGCATGAAAACGGATGATTATCGTAAAAGTAGGTTTTTATGAAAAATCATACCAGATCTGGTTCATCAGCGTTTACGGTTGTAAATTTATTCTCCCTGAATATTTCTGAGACAATTTGCAAGTATGAAAAATTGATTATTAAAGATGTTAAATAATTTTACACGGACAAGATCAACCTACTTGCTTTATTAAATTTGGCCGACCTCACTGTCGCAAAATTTTTGCGAAGTAACGTCTGCCACAATATTTTTCGGACCAGTTGAGGGCGTTAGACGAACTATCTTTTGTAGAAGATCCAAATACTTTTCATCTCCTTATCCCAATCTTTGATTTGTTGTGCTTCTAGACGGTCTAACATTTTTTTGTACGATTACAATTATACGACCTTCGTTATTGGGCAATTGAACTAACTGCTACGATGTCGTACGTTTAATCATACGTATCAGCGACGGAGATGTTTTAAGTGATCTTGTTGTTTTGTCGCAACCGATTTTTTTTTTTTTTTTTAACACAAAAAAGTGGTCCTTCCTCGCACACTTCTTACGCCTTAAACTTGCACAGCTTAAAATATTATACTTAATTCACCTAAAGTGCAAAAGTAGATGTTACTGCTTTAAAAACAGTATCGTACCGATGCCAACCACTCCACTCACGACACTGAAGACTTCTCAACATTGGAGGAAATTATGCTTTGATTTCCTTAAAACTGACATTAAAAATTTTATAAAATCTAGAATGGTTGTTCCACAGTAAAATTTCTACCACAGCATTGATTGTAATTAGATGAAAAGGGAACGAACGACGACGTCTGAATCGTATCGTGTGCTCTCAATGCACCTGTGAGTCAATCAGCGGTACGATTATATGGTCAATTTCAGGAGCATCCTCGTCTTTAGGCATGGCATTACGATTCACATTCTCTTCCTTATCCATGTTGCTCATTTTTTTTCACTCAAGTGTGGTTCGCGAGTATTAGCGATGAGCAGAGTGCATTTTATGACCGACTGCGTCCATGCTTTCTTACGATAAAACAGTAAACTAAAATCACTGTATCTAAATTTTTTTTTATATAATAGAAACTCGGCAGCCATTTAGTAAGAACAAGGCAGCTGTAAGAAGGAGAAACTGTCGACTACCTCCGCGCTTCGTACCTGCAACTAAGAAACTCTCTATGTCTCTCAGATGATTAGAACGTGCGATTTACGATGAACATACTATAAAACACGAGAGTCTAGTTGAAAGAATATAACTGATAACTGGCAGGGTATGTAGATTTTTTACGGAGCTGCAGTAGGCCATGACTATGTATAGATGATCAGTACTAAAAGAAAAAAAAAGATTAGGTCTATCTCTAAAGAAAATTTCCTTTTATTACTGTTTAAATTTTCTTTATTGTTATTATTGATTCTTCCATGGAGATTTATTTCTTTAATAATCCAGGTATGTTCGTTAAGTGTGCATCATGCAGAAACATACGCGCCCGTATGTAACTTTAGATTCCTGGAGCCTCTAAACAGACTGTGTCGCTGATTTTGACGGAATAATCTTGCATGACACAATCCGTATTTGCAATTTTTACATTTTCTTCGAGTAGCCAAATGTCTCTTAATAGAATGTACTGTTGGATAACAATTTCAAAGAACAGATCGTATGTCATACGATCTGTATTAAAAAAAAAACTTCAATGTTGCCCACGTTGTTACTCAGCAAGCTGATAAAGCGGTTTTAATTTCTGTGATATGATTACTACTCTCTAGTAGAGACTCCTTTCCTTGAATATATGCACTACAGTGTAGTCATACTTATCGCAAAGTCATTCTCTTCCACACTCGTCTGTCATTGCAAGATGAAAAAATGTATAAGGCTTGTTCTTACAACTTCACAAGTATAAATATTTTATTCAGTTATTTACCTCTTTTTGAGATCGCCCCCCGCAAATAGTGGTATACACACAAATATAATATTCAAGATGAACATAAAGCAATTATTCAGGGAGAGCTCAAGATAAAACTCTAGGTAAGAATTCTCTAAGGCCTGGCATGCCAGCGACTATTCTAGAGTAAATGACACATCACTGCAGTTGAGAGGTTCATACAGAAATACAATGAATACAGCCGATTTAAGTGGTGTCAACGGTCAAGCGGACAGCACATCGGCTTGATAGTACAAAGTTTCCCGCTTCGATCCTTAGTCTAGTTTCTTTTTTTTAAATTGGTAAATGCAATGACAGGCCTTAGCATGCTTACACATATATGTACGTGACACATATACGAGACACATACAAGTACACTCATGCACTTGCGTGACACACACATAGTATACGACATAGACACATAAATGATTGCCTACCAGCTTGGGTATGTTTTATATTCACAGGAATGTGCTAAAATAGTTTATTTTATCCAAGACATATATCATAACAATAATAACTGGCTTTAGTCTTAAATCACCGGCCAAATGTTTACTCCGGGAAAATTCTTTGTAAAGTTTGATATTATCAAAAATCTCCGTAGCAAGTCTGTCACTTACCGTAACAAAGAATGATGCACTTGAGACGAGTATCACTCATGCGGTCAGTGTGTCACAAAAAGCGTTTGACAAATACGGCTTACATCATCCAGTCGGTCCGCTCAGCGTGCACGTCCAGGGGTGTTGCTATTGGTTATCCATATTGTCAAACTAGATTTTGTCGAAAACCTCAGTGACCGTGCGGGGCCCCACCGTGCGCGCACCGCTGGCGAGTCCGTAAACGTTTTTGGACGGCTCGTAAAAGCGCAAAGGTGGCTTGCGCGACCAATAAGCTCGTCATATCCATTATTATCGTGTTACTGCGGCCGCCACTGCCGCAGCTCAAATCCGCGGCTAGGATTAGCGCAAAAGCTGCTCGCGCGACCGATCAACTCGGTCTGTATGCTCGAGCTCTAGTCAAGCTAACCACTTCGCACCTACCGTGTAACTTTGTGTAATTGGAGGAAGAAGACTTTTCAGAACATTCGCTTCTATCTCTCAATTAGTTTGCACAAGACCAGTGACTGCGCTGCATTGCCCGCACCGTGTTTTGTAGCAGAAGTTCCTGCATTAAAAAAACTTTGGCCCGTCTGGGCTACCACATAAGAGTAATAGCCTATTTGTTCCTAAATACTGTAGTGAATACGACTGACTACTGTGTGGCCGCTGTTGAGCTATAGTAAGAGGCCACCAAATGCTGTGGGGCATACGTATAGTACAGTAAGGCAAGTTGTGGATGCTACTACAATCCAAGATTTTTTCAGAGTATGTGCCACTCGTGATAGTGTAGGTGTTTTTTTAGTGTCCAACCCACTGTCTAATAGCGCTGCCCGAAAGTTTTTTCACATGGGGATGGTCGGTGGTGGCAGCGGTGGCAGTCATCACCCAATAGCTGCTAGGCGTGTACACACGCGCGCGCGGGCGCGGTCCAATCAAACGATGATGGCAAAAGTCTACTGCGTTCTCTTTCTCCCCTCTCTCCTATTATTCCTTTTTTTAATTATTTCTTTCTTGTACGATCAAGAGCTTTAACATATGCGGTTGTGAGTTTTCCCCGCATGGCTCTCTCCCCCTACCCCTACTCTCTTTCCATGCTTCTCTCAGTGACCAGTGATACACACACACACGCACACACACACATGCGATTGCGCACGCAATCTACACAGGTAAAACTCTAATTGTGTTGAAGTAAATCCCGACTGATCTAGCACCGACGGCAAAATCGTATGATGTACGATCCGTTCTTCCCCTACAATGGTAGAGATTATTCAGTCGTGTAAAAGAAAGTTATGCAACATCATAAAGATTCAAAAACAATTGGCTACATTCATTTTTTAGCTTAGCTTAGCTATTGGTGTTAGCAAATAGTATAACAAAGCCCAGAAAGGAATTTAATTACATCTTTCCGTCATTATACTTCTCACGAAAGCTTGCTGATAATTATAAGCGGAAAACGAAACGTTCATTGTTTTAAATTTTTCATAAATCGCTGATCGACGTCAGTCTGCAAAATTAAATCGTCTCGACCGAGATAATTTTTCTTTCCCGCGATAGCTTAATGGTAATTGTCAGCGGATATCACAATGAATATTGTTTTAAATTTTTACAAACCGCCGATTAGTCCGCAAAGTTTAATCTGTATACTCTACAGTATTTAATAATGTGCTAATGTAGAGTATAAACGCGCGTCAATCCTATTCAATTTGATACTTGTTTACTTTCGCGGCGGAGCGCGCTGCCCGTGAGCACTTTGTAGCAAAGATCGGCAGCGGCGGTGGCAGCGGTGGTGGTAGTGGTGGTGGTGGTGGTTATCATAAATTAGTTTCGACAACATGGGTGACTACGCTGCATCGCGCACGTGAAAAAACTAAGGCTCGTCGTGGTTGCCAGCTGAAGCGTATGTTTTTTTCACTTTTTACTTTTACGCAAGTACAAGCATGCGTCTGATGCGCTATCCCTGTTTTTTTTCGTACTTTAGAGTGATACGCATATACATTTATAACATATGATTCTTCAAAACATATGTGTGTTGGAGAAGTATTGATGCCCGCGCAGTAATTATGCTGAGGATAATATATTTTATTCTGTAACTTCTCTCTTAGTGGTATGTACACGAAAAAAATCAATCGGAAATATGCTCTCGAAGGATAAAGAGCCTCTAAAAGCCGAAACCAGAGAACGCGCGTGAACCACGGTCTAGTGTCGTGTTAAAATTTATATACATTGCGTCTCACAAACAAGTGCTGACCGGAAAGGGCAATAAAGAGCAAACGAAAATAAGAAAAAAGGTATTTTCAGAATGTGCTTTGGTCAAGTATTTTTTTTT
>JAPYYV010005141.1:0-15758 GCA_030522625.1 Copidosoma aretas | reverse complement strand
GGAACAAATCCCAGCCGGAAACAGTTTTTGAAAAAATCCTGCACCGACCGGGATTCGAACCCTCGCCCCACTTGAGCAGCCGTACCTCAGACTTGCGCCATAGCCAACTGTGCTACGACTGCTCCTTAGAACATGTTAGTATAATACAAAAATGAGTATCTTAATTATCCTAATTGTATACAAATCGAATACTTCTAATGTAGCAATGATTGATAGACTAAGTAGTAAAAAATAAGTAAAAATACAAAGAAACAAAAAAAAATTTTGTTTTTCGAACTAGACAAGTGGCAAAATTTATGCAAAACATTATGTCTTGCATGCAAGGCATGATCAACCTACGAGGTGCCAAAGCAGAAAGTGTTATTCAAACAGTAGGATTAAATTTTAACTTGATTCCATCAATTTTAATATTACTTTTTCGAATGTAAAATAACAAAGTAAGTTGAAACAAAAACAATTTTTTGGCTATTGTGAAAGAATTTTCTTTATGTAGTATATTATAGCGATACCATGGATGAAATAAGTCAGTACGAAAATGTGTATTTTCATCAGATATACAACTATTGTGTTCAACAGTTTAACCACAAACGTAATACAGAAAAATTGGATGCTATAGGACAATTTTTTTGGCCTTTTTTAAAAGATGATGCCGTCACTCAATAAGAAAAACTTCATGTTGGTGAGTAGTTAATAGTGTTAATAGTATCCCAGTAAAATGGATGGCCGAGTCGTCTAAGGGAAAATTTGCACAAGGGGCCCGCACGAAAGACTCGCACACTTGGTCGGAAAATCAGGGAAACTAGGTACATGTATTGGAAAAGATGGGATAATTGTGGCGTAGGTAGATTAGATTAGGAATGAGAGGATAAATCGAGCATTGATACGTAAAACCCCAGAAACGGGTATAGGTGAAAATCATTATACTATACTATTAGCTATGTTAGAACTATTTATTTACTATTCGCTCCAAGAATGACCACAGTGCCCTCCGCTCATGGTCAAAGCTGGCGTTCTGAAGGTACGCGAGCGTATCTTTCAACACATGCATGAGAGAAACAAGAGTTTTCATAAAAAAGGATCATATTGTTCATAAAAATGAAAAAATAACTAAATTAGATGATTCTCAACGTCATCATACTATTTTTAACAGTGGGTATGCATCGAATAGCATATAAAAACTATGTATTACTTTCCAATTCAGAGGTTATAACAGAGTAGAAACATTTGAACTCACTAGCACACTTGTACGTCTGCTACATGTACACTGTTTCACACTGTGTGCCACGTGCAGAGTAGACAAGCTTACTATTTTAGCATTTTGATTCTCTTTAAATTAATTATTACTGACAAAGTCTTAACATTACTCCAACATGTATGTTAAGCTGGTTTCCCTTTATGATTGGGAATTAATTTCTTCTCAATATGACTCCGATTTATCAAGATATTCCGTAAAAACAAGTTCTCACACTCAATTTGGTGCAGTGGCATACCTTTAGATCGCATATTTTCGTCACCATGGACGCTGGCGTAGATTCTCTTATCCTCAACTTCATTCTTGGAGCGAATAACTTAGAATTCTCCAAACAGTGAAAAAGGTATGTTCTACTCATTCCACCTTACCACCCTACCAGAAGATTCAACGCTGACTCAACTTGGATTTCAGTACTGAATTAATGCTGAGTCATCACTGAATCAGTACCGATTTAACGCTGAGTCAGTGAGGATAGTAACAATGAAATCTGTAGTAAATCGCCACATTGATTCCGCGTTGAATCAGTGCTGATTCCATGGTGAATCCATGTTGAATGCGGATTAAATTTGAGTTGAATTCATGTTAAATGTACGCAATAATTGTTGGATATACGACGACTCTATGCTGATGCGTTTGAAATTACTTTGTATTTACTTGTTTTTGGATATTTCTATGGTATTTATATGGTGTAGGAGCTCTGAACTCGTAATAAACGTTCAATACTATCCAAGTTTATACCAAGCGTTCATACATAATTATATTGAAACCTTCGTGTAACATTTAAGGAACGTCCATTCAACGCAGATACGTTACAATTTCAACCTATATTTAACGTGGATTCATCATGGAATAAGCAATGATTCAACGCGGAATCAATGTGGCGATTTACTATGGATTTCAGTGTTACTATCCTCACTGATTCAGCGCTGGATCAGTCCTGAATCAGAGTTGGTACAGTGATGATTCAACATTTATTTCAATATAGATTTAGTACTCAAATCCATGTTGATTCAGCTTTGAAACTTTTGGTAGGGCATGCAATGTCCATCTGAAAGGAATTGTGAGGATAAAGGTAGTCCACAATTTAGTGCCGGCAGTTCCATAAAACCTAAAATGACGTCAAATAGCTGCTTGTACTCCACTTATAATGTCCAGTCATTCGTAATCGTGTCAAAGAGGTTAAAATAAAAAGGTAATTTGCCATTGTGTGTAAGCCGCCATTTTATATCTTGATGACGTAACATAGCTTATTGTTATGCTCTACTCGTCATGCCATTTCATTTGATACCTTTATCGATGGGGTTTTAAAGCAAAAAGTAGTACACCATTTTGTTTCAGTCACCATTTTAAACATAAAAAACCTAACATAGCTTATTATATTGTATGTATTATGCTCTTCTATTTCATGCCCATATCCAACGTACAGAATAAGATGATTTGCCATTGCGACTTGGCCGCCATCTTGAATTTCAAATAACATCGTAGTCTATTGTCATGCTCTTTTATTTGATACCCACGTTGATGGGATTATTAACCAAAGGGTAGTTCTCCATTTTGTCTCAATCACCATTTTGAATTTCGAAAACGTAATATTGTCTATTATAATCTAATAAATAAATAAACTTGTTTTAAAGGCAATACTGTTCAATTTATTTTTCATCTATTCTTTGACGACGTTTCGACTGCATGTAGGCAGTCCTTTTCCAGTCACGTTTAAATTTCATTTAGCTGTTGGGATGATGAAGGTCCGATGGTGATATTGTAATGGACCGATGTAAAAACGTCTATATTTCAGCCCTGACGTTGAATTCGAAGATAAATCGACGAAATATTCCAAGAACAGCGATAGATGTAATAAATAAATAAACTTATTTTAAGAACAATACTGTTTAATTTATTTTTTCTCTATTCCCTGACGACGTTTCGACTGCACGTAGGCAGTCCTTTTCCAGTCACGTTAAAATTTCATTTAGCTGTTGCGATGATAAAGGTCCCATGGTGATATTGTAATGGACCGATGTAAAAACGTCTATATTTCAGCCCTGACGTTGAATTCCAAGATAAATCAACGGAAGATTCCAAGAACAGCAATAGATGTAATAAATGAATAAACTTGTTGTAAGGGCAATACCATTCAATTTATTTTCTATCTATTCTTTGACGACGTTTTGACAGCACGTAGGCAGTCCTTTTCTAGTCACGTTAAAATTTTATTTAGCTGTTGCGATGATGGAGGTCCCATGGTGATATTGTAATGGACTGATGTAAAAACATCTATATTTCAGCCCTGACGTCGGATTCCAAGATAAATCGACGAAAGATTCCAAGAACAGCTATAGATGTAATAAATAAATAAACTTGTTTTAAGGGCAATACTGTTCAATTTCTTTTTTATCTATTCTTTGACGACGTTCATCATCGCAACAGCTAAATGAAATTTTAACATGACTGGAAAAGGACTGCCTACGTGCAGTCGAAACGTCGTCAAAGAATAGATAAAAAATTAATTGAACAGTATTGCCCTTAAAGCAAGTTTATTTATTTATTACATCTATCGCTGTTCTTGGAATCTTTCGTCGATTTATCTTGGAATTCAACGTCAGGGCTGAAATATAGTCGTCTTTACATTGGTCCATTACAATATCACCATGGGACCTTCATCATCGCCACAGCTAAATGAAATTTAAACGTGACTGGAAAAGGACTGCCTACATTTAGTCGAAACGTCGTTAAAGAATAGATAAAAAATAAATTGAACAGTATTGCCCTTAAAACAAGTTTATTTATTTATTACATCTATGGCTGTTCTTGGAATCTTTCGTCGATTTATTATAATCTACATGTCATGCCCTTTTATTCGATACCATTCCATGATATTGTCAAGCGAAAGTTTGTCGTTTTTAATTATAAATCACATAATATGCTTGCTGTATTCTTCTTGTTACACCATTCCATTTTATATCCATGTCGGTCGGATTGTCATTCGAAAGATAGTCCGCCATCTTGTGTCGGTCGCCATTTTGAATTTTGAAAAATATCACATAGCATATTTTATTTTACTATCCTCAAAGGGCGCGCGCCGTGCGCCAAAGGTTAGTTTGACAACTATAATCTTGCAAAACATTGTAAAATCTTAGGTTCAGTTCGTTACCTTGAACCTTAAATTCGATCCTATATCGCAATCTCTCTTTTATAATAGGATTGTCATGCCCTTTTATTTGATACCGATATTGAGGGAGTTATAAAGGAAAAAGTAATCCGCAATTTTTTGATGGCCACCATATTGGATGTATATCAAATTAAGTATACTATGTAGCTATAAATATACTATACATCATTATCTTTAGAACTGAAGGATAAGCAAAATTTCAAACCGATTGGATGTCGGGAAGTGGTCAAAAAACCGATCGCAAAATTTGTCTAGGACAGACAGGGAGTCATACAGAAAACGAAGTTAACAATAAAGCAAATTTTCGATTATAAATCATTACGTTTATATAATAAAGAACTAAACAAAAAGTATTAAAATTCTGGTAGAATCAAAAGGAAATAAACTTATAAAACTACCAAAAATATTCAAAATTGTTAGTAATAAAAATAGTTACATAAATGCGATAAAAATATTCAATGAATCGCGAACAAATATGAAATTACTAGTTTCATCAAAAGATCAAACTAACATGGCGCTGAAACTGAAAACATGCAAATACATTTTTATAATATTTATACATCCTACGTATTTATGATTTGTTGCTACTAAAAGTACAATTTACAAATAAATACAAATAAAACTATTCATCTATCTAGTAAAATAATCCAGGTAAATGAGTATTATCTTAGTTACATGCCTAGTGTATAATATTTAAGTTATTTTTTTTTTGTTATTTTATGTAACAGCCTGCGAAAAGGTAATTGGATTCAAATAATAAAAATTAATCATCTGCCGAAGCGCAATTGCAATTGCTTTGCATTTGTTTTGGATCACTTATGTATACTCTGGTCAAATAAATAAATAAATCTCGGACACAAAGTTTGCGTTTCCAAGTATTTATGTTGGTAATTCTTTATCTACATCTATCTTTAAATCTCTATTTATTTTTGTTTTTCTTGTAGGGGAAGGCGGGGTATATCAAACAATTCGGGTGGAAGGAGCCGCTTAATTTTTCAAATATTGAATCACTTTTAGTTGTTACTTAGTTTTTTTATTGATAGCAGTAAACATAAGGTATTTTCAGGGCACAAACAAGTTTTAAAAAGTTAAGATAAAACATCCAGTAGCGGGACAAGCGCAAATCATAGCCCAGTAGTGGGACAAGTTTAGAAATAATTTAATAAATAAATTTTGTGCGGAGCTACTAAATAAATTTTTGCTATAATGTACAGTGGAGAATATGATCCTTCAATTTAAATTAATAGTACTACATCAATATCAACCAAGAAGAAGAAAAATATTAAGTAAAGTCGAGCCTTAAATGAGTAGACCTTTTGAACTTAAGATCGATTCTAGCAGTTTACGCTGTTTTTCATGCTTCATTAAAATGTACTTGAAAATATTTGTTAATCATGGTAATCATTTTTATCGAAAGTAAGTACTCTTCAGAAGCTAAAATAAGTTAACAAAAAAACAAAACAATATTATTTGTTAAATTATTGCAGGTCCCGGTACTCCAGCTAATATTGACGACATAGCCCTATACTTGGGACATAGTCTAATTCTTATCCCAGCTTTACCGACTGCTCAGTAGCTATACTAGTCATACCAGTAGTGGGACGTATACTGTAATTTTTGTATTCTAATTGCTTTTATTTATTATACTTAAGGCGGTATTATTGAAAAAAGAGTGTAATGATTTTTTGTCTGTGTCTGTGATTACTTTGAAGGTGAGTGAGTTGTTCTATGGTTTTAATGTGTAAAAATCGTCTTTGTTTACAAAAACATAACCTCAATTGTAGGTCAAGACTATCTTGTTTTTTTTTACTGAATAAGTATGGCAAAATAAAAAAAACCAACCGATTCAAGCAGTAAGGAGAAAAAATAAAAAAATCTAAGGCAGCTAAAGTGCTCGCACAAAAAAAGACATATTCTCAAGAAAAATTGCAGGAGGCTTTAAATGAAATTAGTAAAAGTAGTACGCTCAGGGAAATATCGAAAGAGTTTGAAGTACCAAAAAGTACTTCGTTCAACAAAGCCCACAACTTTTCACAAATTGATTGCAAATAGGGACCGTCAACACTTTCTACAACTCATGACAAGGAGGAGGTTGTCAAACGGTTAAAATTTTGTGCTGATAACGGCTTTCCTGTCACCAAACAACTCTTATTGGACTATGTACATAATTTTATTACTCAGAGTAAAAAAAATACGCCTTTTTCTAATAACAATAACAGGCCAGGAGAACACTGGTACAAAGCTTTCATAAAACGCCATCCAGAAAATTACATTTAAAGAAAATATTGCATAAGAAAATTTTATTTCTGAAGGAAGTGAAAGTGCCAAACCGTTTGAGTTTATTTTAGTTTTTTTGTGATAAGTATGCCTGTGATCTCATATAATATAAAACAAGATAAGTACTTACTTATAGAACCATACACATATGAAAAGAAAACGTATTGCATAATGACACAAATATGTGCTGTTTATGTTCAAATAATCAATTAACAAAACACAAAAGTACACAATTAACTCTTTTCTTTATCAATTTCAAACAAGTTCACATGTACTTATATAAATATGTTCAAAATTTTAAATAATTTTTAATGTTTAAATATTGTATTTTGTCACCGAAACGTGTGATAGACTTGATAACTCGTTTTAATCGCATCGTAATTACGTGTATAGGGTCATAGCTGTCCCGTTACTCCAATGAACCAGTGTCTTACTGTCCCACTACCGGGCTAAAACACATTTTTTAATTTTGTTTATAATACTTCTATTTTTTATAATTTTTTAATTTTTCAAGTTTCATTAGCCTTAGTAAGAGATAGCGCACTTATTGCTAACAAAATTTCATGCTAATATATACTTGTTTTGTTTATATTTTTGTCTTGACTTGTTCCCATTTGAGCTTTGTCCCGCTACTGAGTGTTTTACCTTACGTAGTTTTTTTAGAAAAAAAACATATAAATTTAGAGGTTAACATTGTCATGCCATAAAAAGTCACTGCTGTTAAGTGAAAAAATAAAAAATGTGGGGCATTCATCACTCTCGCGCACCAATCAACGGCTGTGTTTATACTATGTATCTAAATCTAACCTCTCCAATGCAGCTACAATACACCAAACTTAATTTTTTTCCGTGAGTCGTAATAAAAAATACCTACGCTTACTTTGCTTTTTGTTTTAATTTATTATTAAAACTTGTATCTGTTGTACAAGACTCAACAAAAATCGAGAGCGTAGAGTGACCTTAGATGTAAGCCGCCTTTGTTATATGTTTGTATTATTTATTCTACGTATACCTATTTCTGCACTTTTACGTATCTACCATTCTTTCCTAATCCATCCCACCTACCCAACTTATCCCTTCTTTCCTAAACTCTCCTCGTTCCCCGCCCTGAGTATGCGAGTCTTTCCTGCGGGCCTCTAGTGCAAACTTCCCCTTAGACAACTCAGCCATCCATCCGACTGGGTACTATTTACAGGGCGCAGCGACTGTGTCAAACACTGTCTACCTTAATAGATAGTGACTTTACTGATGAGCTGGCCAGGTGTTGTCTTTCCCCAGAAGGAAGCCCCTGGAGGTCCATACATTGTTCGGAAAAATCCATTAATCGTCTTAAAAATCGAATAAGTGATTTTTCGGTATCCTGGGTACTCATCGCCCTCCGAATCATAAGCTCGATAAAAAAATCTCGATATTTTTCGACGGGACTCGAACCCCGGTCCTTCGGAATTTTTCAGACTAGGCAGCTAGCACGATAACCGCTAAGCCATCGAAGCTCCTTCTTTGTTATATATTATAGCCTCAACTCTAAACAGCATCAAACGTTTTACAACGTTTGTCAAACGTCCGAAATCGTAACACCAAACGTTTTGGTAAAGGTTCAAAAAACGTATTAAATACGTTAAATGTGTCCGCTGCTTATTGTTATTAAAAATAACTTTAGAAATTCTGACTTAGAATCGCTGGTACATAAGTTTGCTTGTAAATGGTATTCATATGATTCGGATGATACTGGAAGCCTAAGGTAGTTTATGATAGTTCTTATAATTGTTTAAATAAATAAATTGATTTTTTTATTAAGTTCAACTAATTGATAAACTTGCTGAGGCCTCCAGTAGGGAGATTTCCATCCGGATGGTAACACCAGATTGGCACACGATTTGCAAAAAAACGAATGTGCATGCGATTCTGACATTATTTTTAATAACAATAACAAGTAGCAGACGCCTTTAAATTTTTAAAACGTTTATCCAACGTTTTTTATGCCTTTCCAAAAACGTTTGGTGGTACAATTTTAAACGTTTTTGAAAAGTTTAAAAACACCATAGCAACTCCACACTTTTTGAGTGCTATTATACTTAGGCGTGTAGCGGCCAGCTGGATCGCCACGCCGACCGGACCGCAATTTTGGAAATCAAATTTTTCAGTACTTTTACTTGATTGCACAAAGCGGCATTATATCCCTAGTGTGATATAGAATAAGTTCTGACGAACGTGTATTAGAAATTATTGATTAGATATAACAGTCAATAGATTGATAATGGCTTGAAATGCCTAACGACCTAAACATATCTTTTTTTGACGTACTCTCTCGACTACAATTATAAATTTCAAGAGTACTAATTTTCTTTAATTAAATTATTTTACAGGCTGCTGTACAGTGGAAGCTTTGGAAGCTGCAACGTTACACCCAGCTCAAGCGCTTGGGATTGAGTATGATAAAGGTGTCTTAAATTTTGGTGCAGAGGCTGATCTTGTACTACTTGATGAACGCTTAAACGTATTGTCAACATGGATTGCCGGTGACTGTGTATATAAGAGTTCTCCATGAGCACACCAAAATATTTGTAATGCGTGATAAAAGACAACTACAATACAATCTAAAGCATAGCTTTGAATTTTAATAGAGATTGTTGTAACATGATTGATGGCATGGCCAATCAGCATTCCTCATGAAAAAATCTATTTGGTCTGTCAGATAGATTATCAAAAATTATTAGACACGTAGTTTTTCTTTTTTCTCGTAAACAAAAAATGACGGAGAAAGAGGACGTTAAAGTTCAGGAGTGGGAGGTGATGACCTCAGAAAGACATACAATTCATGCACGATTTTATGTCTTTTGGACGTCATCACCTCCCACTCCTGAACTTTGATGTGCTCTATCTCCGTCATTTTTTGTTTACGAGAAAAAAGAAAAAATTCGTGTCCAATATTTTTTGATAACCTATCTGACGAACTAAATAGATTTTTTCATAAGAAAGGCTAATCATGTTACTGTTTTAAACTTATGTAATATTGTAATTTATCCATCCTAAAAAGTGTACATGCATTTACAAAAAAAAATTATATTCTATTTGTATGAAAGTTAAGTTAACTAATAAGAACTTACACTTTTTCATAAAATTTTCTATAGATTCATACATTAATAAAAATGTTTCAACAATCATTTAATAAATTTTTTTTATCTTTTAATTTCCATAGATAACTCTAGTCGTTATTGTTATAAAAGTTACATTTTATCAAATGCATAATACCAAGCAAGTCCAATGTGTTGCAATTCGAAATTCCTGCTGATTTTAAAAGTCTTTCACAAGAATCAATGAACTGTATTTTAAAAATGAAATGTTCAATCTTACAAAACAGTGAAATTGAGATCAACAAAATTCACGTTTTCATACTGCTTTTGGCGAAGCATACTGTTTGTATTAAACTACTAGTATTATACAGTAAATTATTTGTATGTACACTAGACACGCATTGATTTTCGTTTTTGGAAATCTTGATCTATGCGGATTCTCCAATGAATGCATGTGACTAATTGAACCATTCAGTAAAAAACAATCTTATCGATATTCGAGGCCGAGAATCAATACGTGTTAAAAGTATGTAAGGAAAATCCTACTCGATAAATTTGACTATGACTACAGAAAAGTATCACTTTAAATACTGTGCACCATAGTTGAAAGTATATATATAGTATAAATAGATGGTCTACACTAACATTGTACACTTATGATATTTATTTATAATTCATCAATCTTACATACATACCCCCTAAAGGGTTGACAAGGGGTTCAGGTTTACAGTCTTGCTACCTTCTCCTTTGTACAAAACAATACAAAAATAGATGTATATCACTTTGATATCAATTTAATCAACAGTATGAACCTTTCCCTACTTCACAACTTTACAAACTTTATATACTTCCCCGACTCTGCTAACTTCAGACTCGGAGTCACAAACAAAAGAAATGAAATGAAATGGAATTAGTAATGAGGCCTAATAACTAATAATCATCCTATGACTTGAACAGGCCTCCTTGCTTAACGAAGCATTGGGAAAAAAAACTACACTACACAAAAAGGAAATAAGTTTGGCTCTTCACTCACTCACGGCCTTGTTTCTATAAGCTATGAACTTATAGTTAAAAACTTACCTAAAAACTACCGACCATTCCTACAAACTTTCATCTTATGGATTGAACTTCGTACACCTGTCACTTTTTCTTCTACCTCGGAGTATCCGCCTCCCTCACTGATTGAGCCCCTCCGATGCCACCTGCACCGGCTCCAGGCTGCCCTTGGCCCCTGTATCTTCTCTGTCCCTCTCTGCAGTTGACTCGTACTCTGAGTTCTGGTGGCTCAGTTCGCCGACTTTTAGCTCGAGTGCCTCCACTCTCCTCTCTAACTCTTCCAACCTATTGTACCATTTTACATTACTCTCCTCTTCTGTTTTCTTCCATGTGTTCATGCGTCTGCACCAGTCTTTCATTCTCTCCATTGTAACCGTGAGATTCTCCGTTGTCTCTCTCTGCGACTTGAGTTCACTGGCTAGAACTTTCTGCTCTCTTTCTACTCCTTTCGATTTCTTTTCATTCGCCGTACACTATAAGAGCGCTCCTGCTACCGACTCTTTCATGTAGAATATCTTCTTTTGCTCCTCAGTCATTCTCTCCCACACTTTCTTGAGCCATCTATCCTTTGTTCTTTCAAGTGTGCGGCCCTTTGATCTTTCGCCCTTTCTCTTGACCTTGGGATTTCTTCTAAAGAGCTTGATCGCTTTTCTGTTATTTCCGCTCTCTCTGCTGCACTTTTACTCACTTTTAGGCGGGATGTTCTACGTGACTTGTCCGGTCCCCCTTGATGCCTCTTTGCAAAGTGACTGCCTATATTTTACAAGCTATGCCTCACTCCTACAGCTCGACTATAATAGGCTCGTGCATTATCTCCTGTAATGACTCTCCTTATCTGTGTTCACTGGTGCCCCTCCCTTCCTTATCTCTTGCCGGTCCGCATCCCACGTCTCCCAGCGCTTATACCTGTTTCCTGTAAGATGTCATTGATTGTGCCTTGAGGGTTGCCACCTGATGATCTAATCACATCTCGGCTTTTCTGACTTTCGTTATTCTCTTGAGTGTTGCTAATCTTCTCCCGTCCTCATTCAGGATTTCTTCCATGCTTCGGTCTGTTTTCGTGTACTGGCAAGTATATGAGTTGCCGTCTCAATTTCTTTCACACAGAGTCAGCATAACTTCTCCATATCCCCCTCCCAGTAGTTCTAGTCCTTTAATTCGTTCCCTTATCTGAATCTTGCTATCAACTTCCTGTCTTTTGGGTGCCTAACCGTTGCTAGGTATTTTGGCCATATACTCTCTTCTACCATTATTTCTTTGTATCTTGAGTTGTATGTTGAGTCTCCG
This sequence comes from Copidosoma aretas, assembly GCA_030522625.1. Classification (NCBI taxonomy): domain Eukaryota; kingdom Metazoa; phylum Arthropoda; class Insecta; order Hymenoptera; family Encyrtidae; genus Copidosoma; species Copidosoma aretas. The sequence goes on along the minus strand of JAPYYV010005141.1, from coordinate 3,643 downwards.
ATCTTTGTGTCTTTCTTCTCTCTCCTGGTTTTCCATTGTGTGTATTATGTGTTTTCAGACCTCTCCTTTCTCTCTTAGTTCAGATATACTACCTTCGTTTAGTCGTGAGTTTTGAAGCACCTTTAACCTGCATTTCGCCCAGTATCATGCTTGTGTGTGTGACCTCTCTCTGTCTCTCTCCTTGATGCACTCTAGTACCAACAATTTACTTGATTTGCGAGCTTTTTCATCGTAGTTGATAGCTCTTTCCATAGCTCTTTGTTTACAACTTCTCAGTTTTGCTTCTTCTTGTACCATGTAGTTCGGAGTATTCACGTCTAAACTCAGAATCCATTTGGTGTACTTCCTTCTTGTAATATCTAGACTTTCCTAACTTTTGAATCCCCGTATTTCAGCTCTGTATGATTCTATGCTTTCGACTAACGGCGCGCCGTATACATCTTGACTCTCCTTTCTAAAGTGTCTCCAAAGATTCTCTCTCCTATGCTCTATGTTTCTTTTATTATTACCACTGCCTTCTTTCTCGTTTCTCTTATGTGACTCTCTGCAGTCTGCTTTCCCATTTTTCTGCCCTATGTAACCCAAGTATTTCATTTCCTTTACTTCCTCTATCAGATTATTTTTCCGTTTCCATTCCCCCAAGGGTGTTCACTTTGACTTTTCGAAGACCAATATCTTGGTTTTTTTCGGTGCTGAGCGTTAGGATTTTAATTTCCAAGTACTTCTCAAAGAGCTTAAGCAGGCCTTTCATTTCCACTTCACTTTTAGCTAATAGTGCTATGTCATCTGCAACTCTTAATGTTCTGATTTTCTTTGATCTGACCACTGCACCTCCAACTCTCTTACTCTCCAAGTAGCTTTCCAAATCCGATAGGTATAAATTAAACAGTGTTGGGCTCAACGGACATCCTTGCCTTACTCCTTTCTCTGTCCAAAACTCTTCCGAGATGCCTTCATTCGTCTTAACCATGCAGTTTGTCTCTTCGTACAATTCTAGTATCCTATTGTTTAGAGTCCTCTTCTTACTTAGCTGTTCTAGGGCTTCCTTCAGCTTGACTCTATCTATACAGTCAAATGCCTCTATTAGGTCTGCAAAGCATACAAACAGTTTGCCATTCTTCTTGCTCAGCCTCGCAACAACTATGTGGTTGAGGATGAAGATTGCACCAGTCCCTCCGCTTCCTCTCCTGAAACCTAGCTGGCTCTCTTGAAGTTTGTTATCTATATCCTCTGTTAGTTTTTTGTTAAGTATTCCTGCATATATTTTGTAGACCGTGTCTGGTAGGGATCTTCCTCTGTAATTCGATACTTTGTCTCTTTCTCCTTTCTTGAATACTGGGTATATCTGTCCTTTTCTCCAGCACTCCAGTATTCTTCCACTTTTCTATATTCCCTGTAGTAATTTTATGAATGCCTCACCCATGGGGATTGGCATCTTCAACCAGACCTCGTTTTCCAGTCCATCTTCCTCTGGTGTTTTATTTTGCTTGAATTTAACAATTTGTATAATTATCTCTTCTCTTAATATTCTCTTCTGCTCTTTCTCTTGCTGACGGGGGTCCCTACTTGCACTAACTAGGAACAGTCTGATTTTTGTGTTCATTCCATCTAATCTGTTATTAAAATGATCTTTCTAAGCTTGCATGTTTATTTCTTTACTTATACCTAGTCTATTTCTCCTGTATTTGTTTGTATCCAGCCAGGCTTCCTTTTCTGTGCTAATACCCTACATTTTTTGCAGTTCCTGTTCTCTGTGTTCTTCCTGTCTTCCACAACACCTGTTGAATGTTGCCGCGTCGGCGAGGCGCGCGCTACCTTCTTTTTTGTGAATCGGCTGATAGATGCTGCGTGTGGTTTATATATCTTCTTCTTTCTCTCTCTTGAGAAGCCGTTAGCGAGGCTCGGGCCTTTTAGTTTTGTATTCGGGAAAACAACAAATAAAAGCAATTTAAAGCAAATCATGGTCTCTCGTCAGCGTACTCATTTTCCTTACAGCATTGGTCCTTCGAGCCGGATCCAGCAAGGGATCAGATCGAGAGTCAAGGCCAACCTATCGTCCACGCGTCGCGGACTGAAACAAGAGCCTCCCAGTAGGTGGACCCAGAGCACCGACCGAACGCGAACCTAGTAAGTATCAGAATACCGGCAGGCGGGCTCGGGGTGAGCGTTGCAGAGTGCGAGAGCGAGTCAATCACGTACCTGCAAACGTAGAGAGGTTAGGGCTGGCTCCGAGCTGCCCCCGCCGCCGATGGTCAAACATTCGCGGCTCGGTATCCCGCCCCGAAAACGCTTGGAAAACGGCATGATCGAGTTACAGTGCGCCAAATCCGAGCCGCTTCGTACTCGAGCTCATGATGTGCTTCCGGACGATCGTCTCGGTCCACCCGAGGCTCCAAACGGGTTCCGAATGGACTATGGCTCGAGCGACAAGGTCACATGGGAAGCGCGACGGGCCTGCTCCCGTCTCGCGCTTATGCGGAATTCTGACGGAGGGCTGCGTCGGGCAAAGCTCGTCTCGCACTGAAGCAAAATCTCCGACAAATCGACAAGCACCTTGTCTTTGCCGCGAGCACAACCTGGTGAATGCAGCGAGCACTGATCGCCTAGCGTTCCAACTTCGCGCTGTAAACATGGTAACGACAACCCGTCGAGTCCTTGCTCTCCTCGGGCCCAAGGCACGTGACTCAGAGAGTCAACACGTATCAAAGGGGGAAGCGCACTGCACGGAAAGGCGGGCGGGGTACCGACCGGGTGGGATGAGTTAGGCTCTCAGTACAAGCCTTCAACTCATTCAATCGAATCTTTCAGGTATGAACCTGCTGAGAACGCAGGAGGCCCTGCTGAAGGTCATTCAGTGGACGGCCACAACCATCCTGGATGCATCGCCAGAGAGCTGGACGCTCGGACTGGTTGCCAGCCGATTGGACTTGCTCGAAGGCTACTGGAACAACTTCTCGGAGAACGACGTGACGCTGCTTGGGGACCCCGAGGCAGCAGAATCAGAGTACTCGAACCTCGATTAGTACTCGGCCGGGGAGGAAAGCTATGTCAAAGCAAGAGGCAAACTCTTCGACGAACGAAGTCGCCTGGAATCCCCGACGAATGGCGGGCGGCCTGCACCAGATACGGACTCGCACCGTGGTCCTCGGCTTCCGCCTATCTCCCTGCCCGTCTTCAACGGGTCGCAGGCGGACTGGAAGTCATTCCGAGATCTATTTTGCTCGATTATCGACGCGAACCCCCGCCTCACCGACGTCGAAAAGCTGTGCTATCTGAAGGCTCACGTCCAAGGGGAAGCTAAGGGAGCCCTGGATACTCTTCAAATAACTGGCCAAAACTATGCTACTGCCTGGTCGATGCTGAGATCTCAGTTCGACCAGAAACGACAGCTCATTCACAATCACATAGCTGCCCTCATCAAGCTGAAACCGTCCCACAATGAGTCTTCGTCCAGCATTCAGTCCCTGGCCGACGAGCTAAAAGACATCGCGATCAGCTAAGGGCTCTAGGGCGTCCAGTAGAGCAGTGGACCGACTGGTTCGTTTCCATAGCCTCAGAAGCAATGGACCCAGCGACTCGTCGAGCCTGGGAGGAAGAAATCGACGAGCCGCGGAAGGAGCGGACAAAGGACAGAGCGGAGAAG
>JAPYYV010005140.1:0-15758 GCA_030522625.1 Copidosoma aretas | reverse complement strand
ATTAATGTTTATTTATTAATGTGACTGTAAGACCGATATAAATATTTGTCTTGTTTCAACATTTACAGTCGACAAAAGTATTATTAGTGTTTAAATTTTTCTAAATTACAATAACTCATCAGCTTTAATGTCCGATATTTATTTTACAATTTAACGATAAACGCCTACACTTGGAATTCAAGTAATATTATTGTATTTTTGCTTCTTTCAACGGTAAAGATGCCAGATATAGCACAAAAAATTAGGAAAACTTAGATGTAAATAAAGGAATAGAGGCTTTTAGTAATTTGCAAGAATTTAGAAGAACTAAATGTCGATATTTTATTTACGCATTTACAAAAGACGAAAACACTTATTATGAATTATGATCTAGTAATAGTTTTTTTTTTTTTTTTTCAAGATAAAACTGTTGATGTAACAAAAAAATGTTTCGATCCTAGATGTATAACAAGAAATAGGGTCTTTTACTAATTGGCGAAAATTCAGGAGCCTACAAATCCGATAATTTATTGACTGTTTTAGTTTACACACTTATAGGTCTTCTACATGGTGTTATGTTATAATTAATATTCTTCTCAGAATTATGTTGTGAAATTGATCAAAGTTACTGGCCAAACCTAACTGTATGCATATTATACAGGCTTTTGCTAATTTACAAAAAAACAGGAGCATAAATTTCGAACACAGTACAGCACACAACAAGCCAGCACCACATTAAAAATTAATTTTTAGCTAAGATAAGGGAGGAAAAAAGTCTCGTCAAGAGAGTAATGTAATACAAATTTTTCCATTCTAACACTATTTCGACTCTCCAAACTAAAAATGTTTCCCAATTTTTTATTTCTAGTCATAATGCATGGCATTTTTAAGATTATGAACGCAAAAAATTACATTTTTTAATTTTCAAGCGGGAAACAGGACTATCTTAAAATTTTAGAGAAAAGAACATTTTTGAATTTGAAAATAAAAAAAGATTACATTTCTTAGCTTACAAACGAAAAATGACATTTTTGAAATTCAATAATCTTTTATAAGTATAATATTTTTAAAATTTTTAAATGAAAATCTCATGTTCATATGATGCACAGCTGATGGTCACCTAATCAATCTTTATTAGTTTAAAAGAATTTAGCTCATGTTTTTCGTTTTCAAGCATAGACGGATTAATTTTCGTCTGGGGCGTCGATTTAAGCGATAATATAGCTACGGAGTAAATGTAACTACCTTATACAGATTTAAAAAGCACGTGCTATTACGCTATCTTTGAAAAAGAAACCGAATCTGTGGGTGCTTGGGCAGCCAACTATGAAGTAATACTTCTTTGGAAGAGAATATATGAATGTCGATATAGCTGTCACACAACCATATTTTAAATGACCCAATTCGATGTATCTGAGTAATGCAACAATCGTTGGAATAAGGATATTCCTTAGTTTGGTGTGGTATTAATAAATATTTTACAATTATAAAGAATATAGTATGTGGATAAGAGAAAAAACACTTTATCTTAGTCGCATATGTGACACCCAAAATATAATGTATGTATAAAAAAAGTCATAAAAAATATTAAAAACTAGTTCCTAATAATAAATATTTATGCAAACGTATAAAATGGATGATGATTATATTTTCAATAAAATATGTTACAAGCACGCAAGGGTCAGTCCTACACGGGACAACTCTGCATAAGCACTCCACACCAGCGTTCTCAGTCGCCTGGTTTGAGTTTTTATGTTATTAATTATAATGTAAATATTTAAGACGTAAGAAAAGTCAGCACTTAAGGCTTTTCGGCATTAGTTTTCATGATGATAATAATGTCATCAATCAAATCGCAAAGAAAGTAAGCGCTCTGGGTTGACAGATTTTAGTTCTAATGTTATTATTGATTATATTATTCATTAAAGCGCGAAAAAAGTTAGTGCTTTGGGTCACCCGGCTTTAATTCTTATGTTATTAATAACAATGTTGATAATTAGAACGCGATTTAAGTCAGCGCTCTGGGTTTCTCAGTATTAGTTCTTATGCATATAATGATGTCATTTATTAAAACGCAGGGATTGTCAGCGCTCTGGGTTGCCTGGTTCTAGTTCTCATGTCATTAATTATAATGTTAATATTTAAAACGTGAGGATAGTCAGCCGTCTGGGTCTCCTTGTTTTTGTTCATATGTTATTGGTAACATTGTTATTAATCAACACGCGAGGGAAGTTAGTGCTCTGGGTCTCTTCGTATTAGTTAATTTTCTAATAATTTTAATGTTTTTAATTTCCATCTCCTATCTATCACTTACTTGCTCTCGTTCTCTCTTTTAATAAACATGCAAAAAATAAATAACCTTGGAGTTCGCACCTCTGCGGTGTGTCATACGTGACGCACCCTATTTTTTTTCTTCATTCGTACAAAAGGTAATTTTTTGAGTTAAACTACATTCACCAATATAAGGGTCCAGTCATTCACTGTACAACTGTGCACAAGCAATCTACACCATATGCAATCACCATATATAGTTATAGTGATATAAGGTGTACAGTGCTTATGCAGAGTTGTCTTGTGTAGGACTGACCGTTGCGTGCTTGTAACATATTTTATTGAAAATATAATTATCATCCATTTTATACGCTTGCATAAATATTTATTATGAAGAACTAGTTCTCATCATCTTTCTATGACTTTTTTTATGCATACATTATATTTCAGGTGTTACATATGCGACTAAGATAAAGTGTTTTTTTTCTTATCTACATACTATATTCTTTATAATTGTAAAATATTTATTAAAACCACACCAAACTAGGGAATATTCTTATTCCAACGATTGTTGCATTGCTCAGATACATCAAATTGGGTCATTTAAAATATCGTTGTGTGACAGCTATATCGAGATTCATATATTCTCTTCTAAAGAAGTATTACTTCATATTTGGCTGCCCAAGCACCCACAGATTCGTTTTTTTTTTTTTTTAAAAGATAACGTAATAGCACGTGCTTTTAAAATCTGTATAAGGTAGTTACATTTACTCCGTAGCTATATTATCGCTTAACTGGACCATGCAGTAACAATACATCATGTTGTTGAAATCCGAATAAATCGACGCCCCAGACGAAAATTAATCCATCCATGATTGCAAACGAAAAACATGCGCTAAATTCTTTTAAACTAATAAAGATTGATTAAGTGACCATCAGCTGTGTATCATATGAACATGAGATTTTTATTTGAAAATTTTAAAAAGATAATACTACTCCCCTTGAATTTTAGAAATGTCATTTGTCATTTGGAGGTTAAGAAATGTAATGATTTTTCATTAGCAAATTCAGAGGGGTTTTTTTTGCTAAAATTTTAATATAGTCCTGTTTCCCGCTTGGAAATTGAAAAATGTAATGATTTGCGTTTATAATCTTGAAAATGCTATGCATTACGATTAGAAATAAGAAATCGGGGAACGTTTTTATTTTGGTGAGTCGAAATAGTGTAACAATTAAAAAAGTTGTATCACATGGCTCTCTAGAGGAGAATTTTTTCCTCCTTCATCTCTGCTAAAAATTAATTCTTAATGTGGTTTTGGTGTAAAGTGTGCTGAATTGTGTTCGAGAGCATCTCTACATACTTCTAATTTCTTTGTGATACGAATATTTGTACGAATGGCGGAATAATTGGAGTACCAAGTGTTATTAAAAAATGCTGCTATTATTAGAGTTAAATTTAACTTGAAAAACGTGTATTATAAGTGTAAGAGTCTATTGTAAAATAGTAAATTAATTATCGGAATTTGGGTTATCTAAATTCTAGTTAATTAGCAAAAGCCCTTATTTCTTTGCATACAGCTAGGTTTAGCCAATTTTGGTGTTAAATTGAAATAATTTATTTAAAAAAAATTATAATGTCTGATAAGCCAGAAAACACGAACAGCTTAAGGCACTAGCGGTAATAGTAAGCACAGAGCTCTACAGAAGTCTTGTATGTTGTATATAATAAAGGTTAATACAGAAAGGGCTTGACCTAGTAGGGCACAGTGATAATGAACTCTGAAAAAAAGCATGGTCGACTCTAAAGTTGCAGTGTAGAAGACCTTGTGATTGCTGCTATGTCAGGCGATAAAGTGGGGACAGCGAGCTGCATAAGCCTGCCTACTTAGTACAGTAGCTGCGTCTGCTGATTATGTTTGATGACGCCGATTGCTTGTTAATGATTAATATTTCAATCTAAACTTATAACAGAGTAAGATCTACTTGCTCATGATTTTCTGTATTCAAAAATTCTGAAATAAACAGTTTCTTCTTTTGATATTACGAAATACACACTCTGACAGTAAAACATTGTTTGAATACTTGGTCGCTAAGATTATGGTGTTTTTTTGAAAAAAATATTTATTCATTAAATCTGTCTTTTTTGAACCACGTAAAATTCATCTTCAATGTTTGACCTCTTTGATCTGTTTTGAAATTATTTGAATATAATTTTTTGGTCATCCTCTGGTGTTAAAGCTAATATCTTACAGATCTCCTGCACAAGATACAGCTTTTTGATATCATCTATTTTGTAAAACGCGATCCTCTCAAAGCATTTTGATACCAGGTTTACGCAGTCTACGCTAAATTGATCTCTGAACTTCATAAATTTCTATTTCATATTCTATTACCTTATAGAGGTTCTATGATCTCAGAATAAACCTATAAAGAATCATTTCATCTTTTGAAGATAACCATGTCCAGTGCAGCAATTAAATTACGCAAACCTAACTGTATACAGAAAAGTAGGGGCATTTGATAATTAAAATTCCGATACTCAGATCACTGTTCTATAAAAGACACTCACACGTATAAAAAAAATTATTCTTTTGTATTATTTCTTCTGTTTAAAATTAACATTTGAAATGTAGCAAAAAAATTGGCAAAACCTAGCGAAATTCAAAAGAATCAGGTCTTTTGCTTATTTACGGAAAATCAGTAGCCTTAAATTCTAATCTTTGAATCGCTTTTTTACAAAGAGCACTTAATCTTAGACCAATTATTATTTCTCCTCTTCAAGATAAACATGTCAAATGCAGCGAAAAAATTAGCTATACCTAGCTATATGCAAAGGAATTGCTAATTTACAATAATTCAGGAGCATCAAGTTACAATATTTAATTCACTATCTCACATAAACACTCACCTTCAAGGTCCATGTTATGAGGCTTTGTTTTCTTTTCCTAAAGATATAGTAGTCAATTGTAATTAAAAAATTGGCTCAACAGTGCTGCATGCAAAAGAATAGGGTTTTTTTTTCCAATTTTCAGAGTTCTGGAGCTCCAAATTCCGATATTCGAATCAACATTTTGCAATAAGCAGTAACACTTAAAATCCAAATTATTTTCTCTAATTTAAATACAAAGATGTCATATGCAGCTAAGAAATTAAAGTTCTCTTGCTTTATGCAACGTTATAAGGGCTTTTATTAATTCACAAACATAAGGAAGTTTAAAATCCACATTTTAAGTTAACTATTTTCAAAAGATCATTACAGTTGAAGTTTTTTTTATTTTTTTCAAGATTTAAAAGTCAATTTATGCAAAAATATTCCCAAACCCAGATGTATGCAGAATTGTGGGATTTTGCTAAATTACAATAATTTATCAGCCTTAATTTCCGATATTTTTCTTACAATTTTACAATAAGTGCCTACACTTAAATTTAAGTAATTTTACTGTTGTTTTGCTTCTCTTAACAGTAAAGATGTAAAGTTTAGCAAAAAAATATGGAAAACTTAGATGTACACAAAGGAATATAGGCTTTTGGTAATTTACGATAATTTAGGAGAACTAAATCTTGATATTTAATTTACTACTTTACAAAAGACGATAACACTTATTATAAATCATGATCTCTTAATTATTTGTGTTTTTTTCAATATAAAACTGTCAATGTAGCAAAAAACTGGTCCAATCATGGTTATATAAAAAAGAAAGGGGTCTTAAATTTAAGAGCCTACGAACCCAATAATTCATTAACTGTTTTAAAATACACACTTATACGTCTTATACTTGTTGTTTTGTGATAATTGATTTTCTTTTCGAAATCATTTTGTGAAATTTAGGTAAGTTACTGGCCAAACCTTGCTGTGTGCATATAATACGGGCGTTTGCTAATTTACAAGAGATTAGGAGCATAAATTTCTGATATTCAATTGTTTGAAACCCCACTTATTCTAAAAGTCCATGTTATCTTACCTAGTTGCTTCTCTTTGAGATAAATTTGTCGAATGTAGAGAAAAATTAGCAAACCTAGCTGCATCCAAAGGAATAGTGGCTTTTACTTTTACTGTGCTGTTTAAAACTGCAAACGTCCTTACTCCGTCCAGCAGGAACACAAGCAACGACATCATTGATATAATTTTTAAAGTATTTTATAGGAATTTAGCAAGTGTCAAGGAGAAGGCCAATAATATACCGCATGACTAAGTCAGCTAAAATAGGACTACAGGGACTCCCTATTGCTAAATCTCAATTCTGCCTGTAAAATTTGTTTGTTGAAAACAAAATAGATTCTTTTAACGATGAACTCAATAATTTCTATCAACTCACGTGATGACAAAATTTATATTAAGTTATAAAATTTGCCCCCTACCTTTGCTGACTTGTTCTACCGCTATAAAATGTATATCATTAAATAATAAAATGACATCGATACTAACATATTTTTAACCTAATGAAATATTAAAATGAAATATCGTGTTTGCAAATTCAAAACTATTTTTAATATTGTACTTTGAACGTGATCAACAATTCTGTAAAGAATTATTTAGTCGTTTTGAAGGGAAATGAAATGGTGAGCCAATAGAGAACGCAATCAGTTTTATAGCTTTTCCTGGTTTGTGTACTTTGACAAGACCATGAGCTCTTGCCAAATTGTATTTATTTTTTATTGATGTAAAAACATTTTGTCGTCATCGAAAAGATTTTTACTACTTAAATAGGTAACGGTTTCATCAATCTTGCGCTTTAAAGTCTTTAAAAACCAAAATTAACCGATTTATAAAGATTGGCATCATCTAAATAATTTAAAGCCTCATTGATGTAATCATTCTTAAATAATTACACAAAAGCCCGTCCTTCGTAAGCGGTTCAGCTATAAAAAGACCTTGTATTTCTATTTCAGCTGACTTAGTCATGCAGAATAATATCGACCTTCTTTTTGACACTTGCCGAATTCCTTTGAAAAACACTTAAAATTATGTCAATGATAGCATTGCTTGTGTCCCTGCTAAACTTAGTAAGGATGTTAGGATTTTCCAAACTGGATAAATGAACACATTCAGTTTACACTTAAATAACCGATCATTAATAATACTATCAATTTTTTGGATCCAACAATTGTTCAGGATGATTTTGGTAATATAAAAACAATTTGGTTTCAGAAACATACACATTTAAAAATGTACAAAAACTTCTTATCACACTCACATTGTTCACAAAAAGTTGGAGTAGCTTTTTTCTTGGCTAACTGACAGTGCAATTAAACTTTCGGGCCCCTCTTTTCCACGGTAATAATTTGAAAAAAGTGTTGGAAATTCTACAGGCCCATAACAATTTTGTTAATTTTATTCTTAAAAATATTACGGCTCGTCTTAAGAAAATCAAATACTATTCTATCAATGATAGTAATGTCAACATAAAAAATAATTCTTAACCTAGTCAGTTTTGGTAGCATCAAAATGGCAATATCGAAGTTACCTGTTAACGATTGATAATCTCACTTATGTTGCAGTTTATTAAGCTTATTTTTTGCTCCTCTTGAAGGTTGAGATGTTATATGCAGCAAAAAAGTTGGCTAAACCTAGCTCTATGCAAAGAAATATGAACTTTGGCTTATTTACAAAAATTGAGGAACTTTAAATTCTAATATCCAATTCAACCTTTTAAAACAGACACTTATAATTTGAGGACATGTTTGTTCGTTTCATATCAGCTTCTTTTAATAAGAAAAATGTTGAATGTAGGATAATATTGGGCAAAAAAAGCCGTATGCAATAATATAGGGGCTTTTGCTTGCTTACAAGAATTTTGCAGCCTCAAATTTCAATGTATTATTCAATCTTTTGACAAATGTAACCAAAAAATTGAACAAACATAGATATTGGTTAGAATATTGACTGTCGCTAATTTACAAGAATGCAGGAGCCCTAAATTTCGATATTTTATTTACCACTTTTTAATAAACGCTTATACATAAAATCCAATTGAAATTGTTACACTTTTACTTTTACGTAAATTTAAGATGTTGAACGTAACGAAAAATTTGGCGAATTCTAGCTTTATGCAAATAAATAGAGGCTTTTCCTAATTTGCGAGGATGTAGAAGCTTCAAATCCCTATTTTTATTTCACCCCTGTACAAAAGATGCTCATACCTTTATCTAATGTTAGTTCGTTTTATTTCTACTCCTCCTTAAGATTTGGATAACGAAAGTAGCGAAAAACTTGGGTCAACATTGCTGTATGCAGAAAGATAGGAGCTTTTAAAATTATAGTATACTTAAGTACTAGATGTTCATATTTCACATATGTTGTACTAATACACGACGTTTTGACTACACATTAGGTAGTCTTCATTAAGTCACCACAATTCAGTTGTAATAAATTTAAAAAAATCAATGGAAAGAACAATACAACGTATATAAATTTAACAATTATGGATAAACACAACTTACAATAATGCATAGAACAACGTCAAGAGTGGAGAACAATATCATCAGCTCCATGCTAATAGTAACGAAATGATAATTAAGATAAGAACGAGGCAAGATACAAAGTAGGTATGCACAACAGTATATTAAATATATTCATACGTATATACATGCGAGGTTGAGTTAAGTTTTACAAAAACATTATACCGTGTAAATACACACGAGGTTGAGTTATGTTTCACGAAAGCTTGGAAACCAAATAGATGCAAGTGATAGAATTTAAATCATGTAAAACAATGTTCGATATAATATCGAAACACTCTATTTCGTTTTTGTGTGTTTGTCATAGTATTTCCTGTATTAAATTTAGTTGTGGAAACCTTTTTTGCGGTCAGCCACTTATTTAAAAAAATTTTCTGGTCTAAAACATTAACAAATCTAAAATTAAAAGCGTGTCCAGTTTTTTTCGCGTGCATGTAAACGGCAGAAACATTTGTTTGATTCCTATAATCTCCTTCATGTTTTTCAGCTTTGTCTGAAACTAACTGACGAGTTTGGCTAACATAAGACTTTGGGCAGTTATTACACTTTATGACATATACTGAGCCCAGTTTATCACAATCTTCAATTTTATCTTTACCTAAATAATTAAAAAAACTTAACGCACATGTAGCTTTAAAAATAAGTCTGTAATTTATCTTCTGGATCATTTTCGCAAAAACCTTATCACAACCTTGTATGAAGGGTCGTACTATAATCTGAATAGGTTAAGAATTATTTTCACTGAAAACATTACTATCATTACAAGCACAGTATTTAATTTTGTTTGGTCTAGATGTAGTGTGTTTAAGAATAAAATCAACAGGATAATTATAAGCCTGGAAAATTTTTCAGAAATAGTGGAAAATAGGGTCTCAAATTTTAGTTGCACGGTCAACAAAGGAAAAAGCTAATCCATATATTTGTGAACAAGTCGAATGTAATAAGAAGTTTAGGTACATATCTAAATGTTTAGGTTTCCTAAACCAATTTGTTTTTATAATTTTAAAATCATCCTACACAGTTCTTAGGTCCAATAAATTGATAGTATCATTGTTGATCGGTTCTTTTACTGTAAACTGTATGCGTTTATCTCTGCTGTTTGAAACTGCAAACGTCCTTACTCCTTACAGCAGAAACACAAGCAATGACATGATTTATATAATTTTTGAAGTATTATATAGGAATTTGGCAAGTGTCAACGAGAAGGCCAATAATATACTGCATGACTCGGTCAGCTAAAATAGGACTACAAGGACATCCTATTGCTAAATCGAACTTCTGCCTGTGAAATTTGTTTTTTGAAAACAAAATAGTTACTTAAAACAATAAACTTAATAATTTCTATTAACTCACGTGATGATAAATTTATATTACGTTATAAAATTTGCCCCCCATTTTTGATGACTTGTTCTACCGCTTTAAAATGTATATCATTAAATAATGAAATGACATCAACACTAACATATTTCTAACCTAACGAAATAATAAAATGAAATATTGTGCTTGCAAATTAAAAACTATTTTTAATGTTGTATTCTGAACGTGATCAACAATTCTGTAAAGAATTTATTACTCGTTTCAAAAGGAAATAAAATAGAGAGCCAACAAAGAACACTATTAGTTTTATAGGTGTTTACGGTTTGTGTACTTCGACAAGACCATAAGCTCTTGCCGAATTGTATTTATTTTTTGATGTTGTAAAAACTTTTTTTCGTCGCAGAAAAGATTTTTACTATTTAAATAAGTAACGGTTTCATCAATCTTGCGCTTTTAAGTCTTTAACGGACCAAAATTAACCGATTTATAAAGATTGGCGTCATTCTAACAATTTTAAGCCTCATTGATGTAATCGTTTTAAATAATAACACAAAAGCCCGTCTTTTGTAAGCGGTTCAGCTACAAAAACAGCTTGAAGTCCTATTTTAGCGGACTTAGTCATGCAGGATATTTTTGACCTTCTTCTTAACACTTGCCAAATTCCCATGAAAACTTTAAAAATTATGTCAATGACGTCATTGCTTGTGTTCCTGTTAAACTAAGTAAGGATGTTAGCAGTTTCCAAAGGCACAAATGAACACTTACAGTTTACACTTAAAGAACCGGATAACAATAATACTATCAATCGTTTGGATCTTACAATTGTTTGGGATGATTTTGGTAGTATAAAAACAATTGGGTTTTAGATACCTACACATTCAGAAATGTACTAAAACTTCTCATCGCACTCACCTTGTTCACTAAAAAACGATGTAGCGGTTTTCTTGGCTTAATGACCGTGCAATTAAATTTTCAGACCCCTCTTGTCCACGGAAGCAATTTAAAAAAAGTGTTTAAAATTTTACAGACCAATAAATATTTTGTTAATTTTATTCCTAAACACACTACGACTCGTCTTAAGAAAATCAAGTACTGTTCTATTAATGATAGTAATGTCGTCATTAAGAATAATTCCTAAACTAGTCAGATTATAGTATTACCCTTCATACAAGGTTGTTATAAGGTTTTAGTAAAAATGTATAATAAGATAAGTTGCAAAGTCATTTTTAAAGCTTCATGTAAGTCTAGTTTTTTTAATTACTGCGGTAAAGATAGAATTAAAGTTTGTAATAAACTAGGCTCAGCTTATTCAATTAAGTGTAGTAACTGCCCCATTTGTTTTGTTGGCAAAACTTGTCGAAAAGTTTGAGACAGATCTGAAGAAGATAGTATGGATTGTAGGAATCAAACAGAGTCTTCTGCCGTTTACATGCATACGAGGGGAACTGTACCCATTTTTAATTTCAATTCCGTTAAAGTTTTAGACCAGGAAATTTTTTTTAAATAGAAGGCTGGCCGCAGAAATGGTTTTTATTACTAATTTTATTGCAGTCAATACTATGGGAGACACCCAAAAGCGAGGCATTCTATTCAATTATTACGTTAAACATTGTTTTACATAATTTAATTTGAATAATTTGCATTTATTTGTTTTCGAGCTTTTGTAAAACATAGCTATACCTCGTATGTATTTACGCGGTATAAAACTTTCGTAAAATTTAACTTAACCTCTCATGTGTATACGTACATACATATTTAATTTACTGTTGTACATACCTCCTTTGTATCTTGCCTCTTTTTATTTTAATTTTCATTGCGTAACCATTAGCATAGAGCTTATAATACTGTTTTCCACTCTCGGCGTTGCTTTATGCATTATTGTAAGTTGTGTCTATCTATTATTGTTGAATTTATTTTTATTGTATTGTTCGTTTCTTTGTTTGATTTCGATTTATCAATATTTAATTGTAGGGACTTGATAAGGACTACCTAATAAGAATTCGAAACGCTGTCTATTAGTATAACAAATAACAAATATATAATATAAACAGCTAGCACTTAAGTGTACTATTATTTGAAATTTCACCGCTGTTCTTGGAGTCACATATAATAATAGGAGCTTTTGTTTTATTACTAGAATTCAAGAGCGTCAAATTTAGATATTTAATTCATCCTTTTACGAAAGGCACTTATTCTTATACAGAATTTTGTTTTCCTCCTTTTTTCTCCACTTGAAGATAATGATGTCAAATAGATAAAAAAATTGGCCAAACCAAGATGTACATAGAAAATTAGGGGCTTTCAATAATTTGCGAAATTTTAGGAGCCTTAAATTTAATATCTTATTTATTTTATGACAGTAAGCACTTACCCTTCAAGTCCATGTAATTTTACCGAGTCTTTCTCCACTTTAAGATAAATATATCAAATGCAGCATAAAAATTGGCCAAACTTAGCTGTATTCAAGGGAATAGGAGATTTTTCTGATAAACTATATTTCCAGAGCTTCAAATTTCAATATTTAATTGATGCTTCTATAAAAGACACTAGCCCTTTTAATACATGTTGATCTGTCTTATTTTGAGTTTTTTTCAAGATAAATATGTCAAATGTAGCAAAAGAATTGGCTTAAAATTTGTGTATTTATTAAAATAGGGTCATTTCTTATTTTACAATAATTTTCGAGCAACAAAATCGCGATATTTAATATTCCCGTTTACAAAAGACAACTACACATATGAATAAGGTGTTTTGTATTATATTTACTGCTTTGTAAGATAACAATGTCAAATGTAGTGAAAAAATTGACCAAACCTTGATGTATGCATGAAATATAGGCTTTTGCTAATTTACAAGAATTCTGGGTGGGACAGTGTGACTTTTTTTCTTCTGTGCTTCGTGCGCTAAAATTGATCTCTAGAAATAATTCGCTGATCGGCAGATTTATTAATAACCCCGTGTCCGTGTGTTTTCCATATTTTTGTTTCATGCTGAAGGGCAAGTGAAAGAGAAAGAATTCAAGTGCTGGATTTTCAGTCAAGGGCAAATAGAACAAGACGAAAAAGTGGCGTGATTGATGAATCCAGTAATAATAGACAACTTCAGTGATATTTGCGTTGGATGTTAAAAGTGTATCAAGTGTTAAAAATAATCGCTAATAATGTTGTTACGTCGTTATTATTAATTCGATTATTGCTACTGCTATGTGCCAACGTTCTATACCTTGAGAGATAAAACGTCACGTATGTATGTCTGTGTGTGTGTGTGTGTGTGTGTAGAGTGATTCCAAGCAGAAGCATGTTGAAGCTGAGTATGTTTGTAATACATTTACACGTAAAAAGTCTTCCTTTTGTGTATCGGATCTATTCGTGCATGCATACACATCAGATAAGAATAGTTATATGATTAAACTAGTCTCTGTAATGAACAATACAATTGACAGGTAATAATGCGTGAGGATCTGTGGGTGTGTGTGTGGGTCGTCATAAAATATAGAGTGGAGCAGGAACCCTTAATTTTTTGAACTGAAAGATTCAAACATTTGCGACGTAACCGGAATCTACGATGCTAAAATATTTCAAACTACCAGGAACGATCGCAAAAAATTGGGGATAAAGGTTATAAATAACAATAATAGGCATTCATCTCAGGTCTGAAATGGCAAAACCGGCAGTATTAGAGGGACGCACCCTCTATCGATTAAAGTTTGGTTACGATCGTCTTTGTCTATATTCCTACGTAGACAACGACCTATGATTTCTTTAGACCAGCATAATTCTTACCAAACATTTCGCAACCGACTATTATATTATTTTCATCAATAATAAATCCTTCAACACAAGCAGCACTCCTTAACCTTGTTTAGCCCTTTCCCTGCGTTACTCTGCAAGTCCACGTTTTGGATGTCCGGAACGTACATCTTTTTTTCTCTTTCTCTATAGGATAAGGCCGTAAGCTGCAATTACCATGAGACGAAAGAGAATATTATCCACATTCGCGACATGTACGTATTTTGGGACAATTTTGTTCGTTGAAAACATTTGCACGTACGAAACGTTTGACAAGTGACACAAATTCATCATTTTCTGCTTCTTAAGATAAGTAAATTTGCAAGGACACTACATAAATGCACTTTTTACAACTACAAATCTCAAACGTTCTCAAAAATGGCGAAATTACACGAGTCTGTTAACTTAATCAGATACTATTCGATTAGAGGTACGAATATCGGTGTATCGACTGGAGCTCGTGCAGTATATACTATTGTAAGTTTCTTTCTTATGTCGATCGTTCCATCATAACTGTACGTATATTGTGTCCAAGTAGGTATGTTAGATGTTATTGTTTAATTGTGACTATGCTCGTGTCAACTATACCATATCATTATTGCAAATATCACGTAATAGTTGTCAATTGTTACTGTTTGATCATCACTATACCTATGGCAGGTATACTGTATTGGTAGGTATGTGCAATAGATCTCTAGCCATAAAGTATATAAAAATGTATGGCACAATAGTTAGGTACGTTGGGCTGTTTGATAGCAAAGGGCACTAGCGATCGGAGAATGAATTTTTTCATAGTTTTTTGGACGTGACTCGCGTACGTTGGGATTAGTGATAACAATTACAGAATGTAAGTTAACAAAAGATAACATGCCTGGGAAAATGATACGATTAATGTCAAAGAATCGTTGCAGTAAAATCGCTCGGGCCAAATATTTTATGATTCTCAAAGCCCTCGAAACTTATTGACATCAGTACGAAAAATTCCACCCATCGATTACATGAACCTCTCTCAGTGCATACCTCAAGTATTTCACCGAACTGATAACAGCTGCTTGGCTGCGATACGGACTGACTGTGACCTCAGCAGCCACTTCATTCATAATTGGAGACAACCCCGTGGCAGATGACTGTCCGTATATATGTCGCATACGACGCTAGCAGGCGTCCGCATCGTGCAGGGCCATTTCAGCAGTGCGACTTATGCTTAGGTCATAGTACCATTACATACTGTACATACTGTCAGAATAAAATAAAAGAAGCGAGCAGCGCCTTTAGTGACACCACCCAAATTGCGAAAAATGGTGCATAAAGTGATCTTGAAGTATTCTAAGAATACGTTTGACAAACCCATACCTCAAAGTAAGTTGCCCAAAAATTAAATTTGGAAGATACGGCAAATGAAAAAAAAATTACATTGTTCATTTTTTATTGTATTGATACAAGCAAGAAAGTAAATGTAAGTACATCTTACTCATTCGAAAAATGTGGTTTACAATAGACATCACGCAAGGTGACTCTATTAGAAAATAGAAGATGGTAGCTCTTACGAAGAAACAAAGTCAGAATAGACTTGAGTTTGTTAAGTCGATTGACATAGAAAAGTCAACTACAGCCCAAAGTACCGCACGGTTAGCGATCTAATAAAGAAATAAAGAATTAATTTTAGTGGACCCAACAGAGAGAGAAAGAGAGAGAGAGAGAGAGAGAGAGAGAGAGAGAGAGAGAGAGAGAGAAAGAAAAACCAGAAATTAGAGTAGACATTATAGAGTCGGTGTCCACCAATACTGCTCCACATGTGCCTTGAGCTAACTCTACAGCTCCTCTGCCCAAAGCTAACTCTACACCGTACAAGTTAACCTAATACATTTTTGTTAAGCGGTCAACTTTGCGGTGAGGGGCTTTTTTGGCTCAGAAGAGAGTCCCAACCAGTAGTTTTTTTTTTTT
>JAPYYV010005139.1:0-31942 GCA_030522625.1 Copidosoma aretas | reverse complement strand
TAAAAAATAAATTTTTTTGTCATTGATAACTTCAGTGTCAATAAAATTAAATATCGATGAAGCAGCCTCCTTATGAATTTTTCTTATTGTGTGCCACAATCCGTCACTAGGTTTTTTATTTTCGATGTATCGATCATACTTGTATTGATAGGACGTCTTACAAGACGTATGATAGAAAATCCCCTTACGTTCTGTAATGTGCTGTACAACAGTTTCATCCTGCAATGCTGTTGCTTGCTGTAGTATCGATTGAACAATCGTTTCCGATGAACACAAACACGTCCTTTGAACTTTTCTAGCAGCTTTTTTTTAAATTTTTTTGTAAAATATGCACGCAGTAGAGTGATCACCAATGTTTTGTGAGTCATCCATGTCATCAACTTCCTTGTCAGGACTATCATTTAATGATTTCTCAGCGGTCGAACTGTGTTGATCCTGAAAAAAAAAAAAAATTTTATTCTATTAATTACACACAGCTGAGCTTTCAAATATTACAAATGTTTTTAAACTTTTTAATTTGTTCAATACGTATAGCAGCATAAATGAGGATTTGTGGATTGAATATTTGGGTGACAAATGTACAGTGTTATGCACATTTTGTTTCCAAAAACTGAATAGGGTTTGGCATGATAAAAAAAAATTGTGTACATAACAATCAGATTTAAAAACAGAATGTGTCACTGTACTATAACGTACGCTAAACGTATCCGCCGTTGCATAAACAACGGGCATAGCAATCTTCTGACATCACCGCACCCAAGATATGAAAGTGTATGGGCCCTCCGTAAGCCACATGCTCCGCAGTCTGTCGCGACTTTCAATTGGAAGTGGTGCGTCGTTCGAGAAACCGGATATGGATGGTAGAAGTGAGAAAAATATTGATAAAAAATATGAATATCCACGGTATGTAACCTTGTTTGTTTTAATAACGTAGGAGCTCGTGTAAATTACAAGATTACATTGGATTATTATCATTATATTATTTTTTTTTGTTAAGTTTGAGTCCGGCTTTTCCAATAATAGTTGAATAAGCGTCCGTCTATAAATCCAAAGTGTTACAATTATTTAATATAACAATCAAGTTAATTATTAGTTAACGAGGAAAAGAAGTGACATGCTGAGGATTGTTGCATTATACAAATAATTTCATGAGAATTTCACAGCCAAAAAAAATCTTCGTGTACATGCAAGTAATTTTTCTCGTGTTCTGTTTCAGACCAAATGAAGAGGTCGACAAAATCATCGAAGGAACGAAAAATCGCGAAGCCACACAACAATCAGTGGGAATTGTAAAAAAAAAAAAAAACCTGGGAATGATCTACTCTTAATGTAACATGCAATAAATGTAATTGAACAAAAACATTGATTTTCCGTTTTTAATTTGATCTTAGTGAGTATTCCCATTACAAGATGTAAGTGCTAAGTGTGTCATGTATTATGGTACTCAATTTTCATATCAAAAGCATGGTCAGGATACAATGGCAATTTGTATGTGGACAATCTTGTCCTTCGAACGATCTAATGAGAGGACTTCCTCATGACAGCATGGTCGAGATTAGTAGCCAGGTTCAGGGTGAGAACTCTTTCAGCACCTATTATATTCAACTAACCCTTCAAAAGCATTGTAAGGGTGAACTGGCTCCTCATGTGCAAACACACACTGAGAGCAGTCACTACATTTGGGAACAAATATCCGTAAATACTTCTCAAATACGATGGTACGATGCCCAAGTTCATGTGGACGAAGCCAGTTCGACCTGACTAATCTTTTGAAAGTACATTTGAGTACAGCAGTTTGTAATTAGCAAGATTGCACAATAGGAGCAAATAAAAATCGAGTCAGTTTCTTTAATCGTGTCCAACAATCACTATATCAGTATCAGTATCAGTATTATGATAGAACATAGTAAAAATATCGCATATTAATAATGATAACTTGCTTACTGCCACTACTGGAAGTTCTTGGAAATCCACACCAAGATTAATTTGAAAATTTCTGCTCTGTACATTACTGTATTCATGTCCTGGATGATCATTCTTCGTCTCGCTGGTGATGTCCCTGGGATGCTCTGCATTACTATTGGGAACACTTCTCTCCACATGCTGACCCTGATATTGTTGTACCCAAGCATCACTTTCATTGTTTGCATGTTTCTCACCAGCAACCTCTGCAACTTGCATCTACAAAATATTGAAATGTTATTTGAATAACACTTGTGTAAATATAATAATATTGTACATAATTGGAGAGTAATAACAGTATGCTGTTCGATAAAAAAAATTCATACCCCAAGGGAGAATGTCTAAAAAGTATATCCATACAGCACTTATTGTCACTAAAGCAAAACAGTTCTATATATGCAAAAACAACTTACTGTTTCATTCTGTGAAAAGAGAACATATTCACTCCTGTACTGTTGCTTTACAATGATAAAACTTTTCTTGCATTTCTGGTGGTATGCACTATGTGCTCTAGATAGGCAAACTTCGGCATGCTTAAAGTTTTTTGACTATCGAAATTTTTTCATAATAACACATTTTTCAAATGTTTCATCGTCAAAAGTTTTGAGATTGTCAGTCCCTCCACACACAAAACACTCCATTTCAGATGTACAAATAATAACTATTCGACTCTTATGAACTTATTTTTGGAGCTTAAAAGATAAATATAAGCAACGTACGTATTTAAATATATATATGTGTGTGTGTGTGCGCCGGAGTCGACTGTGCGCTTGGTCTCGTCTGCTCCGCTGTGTATACACACATATATATATAGTCGCCCGAGCAGCTGATCGTTCGACAATCATACAGATGATACTTTGGAAGCTGTTGCCTTGCTCCGGAAACAGATTTTTGGGGCTGCCATCATTTTTTTGTAATCAGTAGAGAAAATACTACATTTTGGTGCTAATTTCGTCCACAACAGTGATAGGTCAAATCGTGAAGTACTGTTTGCTCTGAAGTATTTTTACTCTCTTTTTCTGACCATCCTTACACTTGGCAGCCCCGGATTTTTGTTTTGCACAAGAATTGCGCTATCTAACAAAAAAAATTTGGCCTCAACAGTTATAGGCAGCCAAATTTGCAGTGGGCTCTCGGACTATAATAGGGGCCAACGCCGCACAGTGTGACGAAACTGACTTTTTTGTACAACAATAAAATTGTGCCAGCTGTGATGATCCAATTTTAATAATTTTTTGTGCAACTTGTAGGTAAGAGCATACATAATAAGGGAAAAATAGTGGTGAAAAAAAAAAAAATTTTAGGGGTCGGAAAAACTACCCTTAAGATGGAAAAATATGGAATCTGGCACCGAAGTAGATATTTTTTTTTTAATGGGAATAAAAAGTATTATTTCATGTCAAAATCAAACAACAACGGTAAGGTTGTTACAAAAAAAAATTATGAAGGGCCAATTTCTGATATACAGGGGTTGAAACGTCAAAAATCACCCCTTCCCGAGAATTTTGCGTCTCATTCGCGTTTAGAGAGAAATGATTATCGAAATTTTGTTATCATACTCAAAAAGGTCGCTAATCATAAATCTACCATTAAACGTCACATATTTAAAACGGCAGACAAAAAGGGCAGAAACAAAATGGCAATTATAGAAGATTTTAATCGTTTATTTGACTATGTACGATTGTTCGATTTTAACAATTATCGTTGTAGGTTGAAGGTGAGAGCATACAGAATAAGTAAAAACTAGTCCGAAATGACAAATAACATTTTTAGGGGTTGGAAAAACTACTCTTAAGATAAAAAAATATGGAATCGGGCACCGAAGTAGATACGTTTTTTTTTTTAATGGCAATTAGTAATATTAAATAATATTACAATCGAACAGCAAGGATCAGGTCTTAACGAGAAAAGATATAGGGGGTTAATTCACAATACTATGGAGTTGAAAATTAAAAAAATCACCCCTTACTGAGAATGAAAAATATTATTACTATGGCCCTACTTACGGATGTCAAATGATTTCTTATGTGTGATCTTCGGAGACATGACATGCTAAACCATCATATGAGATCTCATATGAGAAATTATATGAGATCTCATATGAGAAATTATATGAGATCTCTGATGATATTCCGTAAAATAAAAATTCAATGAATATCATTCAAACAGTTTAATCACACAAGTCATAATAATAATAATAATAATAATAATAATATTATTAATAATTGAAATAATTACAATAATAACAGGAATTAATATAATATGAAATTATTTAGGATAAATTCATGAATAACTATATTATTATTGATTACTTAATTGACTTATTATACTTATTACCATTAATATCATCATTATTATTATTACTATTATAATTATTGTTATTATTATTTTTACTATGACTTCTGTAATAAAACAGTTTGTATGTCATTCATTAAATATTTTTTTTATGGAATCTCATCAGAGATCCCATATAATTTCTCATGTGAGATCTTATATGATTATTGGGCATGACATGTCACCTGAGATCGCACATGAGAAATCATTTGACATCCGTAAGTAGGGTGGGTTCGACATTCTTACAATTTATGTATTATAACTTTGATTTTTAGTAATTATTAATGGAATGAATCGATCATAAACTTTATACATTCTCGTGCATCGTCATGTTTTGGTATGCTAAGTGGCAGTAACTGCTAAAGCACATGCAAACTATGGTCTGGGTCTATAGTACCGAACTTTAAATTTGTTTTATTCTGGTGCCTATTTTTCAATCGAGTATCTCCAAAACTGTAAATACTTATGTTTGAAATAACAAAATGTGTGTTTTGTTTTAGGTCATGAGGAAAAGAATTGTGCCTCAAATTGTATTTATTGTAAATAACTGACTCTAAAACTATGCATAGTGTTCATTTTTTTTAAATTTGATATCTCTATTCAAACTCATTTTGTTTCTTGAATATTAAACTAATAACTTAAAATGTTTTCGAAAACATGAGGAGTATATTTTTTACGTCTTCGTGCAAAAAAAAGTTTTAATTTATTTTCAAGCAACATCGTTATATGTAGAATTTATGGTATCACTTTTACTGTGAATTTTAATTTAAACAACATAATAATATCGCAGAATAAAAATCACTTGTATGTTGCAAAATGTGAATATGTATCGTAAATAATTAATCAATAATAGAGACTGAAAACTCCGTCAAAAGTGTTGAGAAAATAAAAAGATATTAAAACACCATCAATAGAAGATACATTTTTTTGTCGGTACTACTATGCATTTCCCGTACCATTTTATTATATAGATAATTATTTCATAGTCTGTGATCTCTAGAAATCGTTTGATAATAGAAGTAAAATTGTTTTCCATTCGCATGTTTGTGTCAAAAATTTTAACTTTTAAAGTAAAACAGTAAATGTATAATTAGGTACCTCTACAGTATATTACAATGATAAGAACCAATATCATTTTATTAATATAGATTGGACGCGAAATTCCAGGTAAAAAGTGGTTTAGTGTCATTTTAATTCATTTGTATAGAAAATTAAACTTAAATTTTTTGTTTCGTGATTATCTGACCATTATTGTTTAATTCTAAGATAATTCAGTAAATTAAATTTTTATTTTAAAGAAATATACTTACTCACGTATCAGATTTCATATTTTTCCTAAAGTATCAACTATTTAACCCTCATATAGTAGGGTTTTATCTGCAACCTCCGAAAAAACTATTCAAATCACATAATCGTACATGGTAAAAAAAAAAAGAAAAAACTTCCTTTGGTAGCCATTTTGATTATGCCGTTTTGTGTATGTCATTTTTAATTTTCGAAATATACAAGTAGATTCGTGATAAGCGACTTCAAAAATAATGATAACAAAATTTAGATAAACATTTCTTTCTAAACGTGAATTATACGCAAAAGTTTAGCTTAGGGGAAGTTTTCTGATGTTTCAACCCCAATGTATTGTGAATTAACCCCCTAAATCTTTAATTATGATTTCATGAATACGGCGAGAGATTTTAAAATGAAGCATATGACCAACCACTGTTTATGAAAGTAATGCGCCACCAAAAATCACTTTGTACAATAATTATGCAATTTCATAATTTTTTTAACATTTTCATCAGACGGTCTGTGCATATTATTACTGCGTTTTCCAATATTATGACATTAACTTATTACTAAAAATAAAAATGATATCTCTTGTTTACCAGTACACTAGTACACAATTATGGCAATTCTTTTTCCACAAATTTTTTTTTGTTTATAAATTGTTCATAACAAATTTTTTAAACAAATTGGTAACAGCGTGCATACTTTAGTTGTTAATAGATCGTCGTTCCACCCCTTAAAAAAAAAATGATCAAAATCGGATATAAAATGACCGAAATACAGCACTTTTTTTTCGTCAATCGAATTTTAAGTCGCTCGATCGAGAAAGAGTAAAAGGGAAACTTTTGGTGGATCCCAGTGACTCGTGAAAACTGTGACTTACAAACATTTAAATTAAACATTGTTGAAAGTAACGTTTTGCAAATTTGTTTGCGGAATTATAAAGTTAAAGGCTGTAACCAGCTACCCTGTCAATTTCAAAAGTTTATGTTTCTTATTAAACAAATGGCGTAATAAACAATAAAAAAATTATTTCGGCTTATAAACATTTTACAAAAATCTTTTTTTTTTTAATTCGTAGAAAAATACCAGCTGCAGATAATTAAGCCAGTTACAGATACGTAAACTAGACGTAACAAAAAAAAAATGAGAGGCGAAAGAGTCACTTTTGATAGCGGGAACTGGGTCAGATTAATTTAAACATTTGAGACCTTTTTAATAAATAAATGCATTTTTTTCAATAATTTGGAACATTTTTTTTAAAATAAATATAGTAGTTATATGACAACAAAATACATATTCCCACAAAGTTTCAAAATTGTAGGATGATTATTAATGAAATAAAAAAATAATCAAATTTTTTACTTTTTTCGACACTGTATTGCCATTATTAACAACAAATATTGACTGATTTTGATATTTCTGGTCGCAAATTAACTGGTGGAGTATCGCCTACTGAACATAAATTTTTACTTCTGTATGATGAGCTTTTAGCTATTTTACAAATACTGTAAAACTGTCTTTTTTTTGCATAAAAACGTTGAAAAAAAATGATCCGAGCATTTAAAATTGGAGGTATTTTACAGGGACGTTTATTATCCATATAGACACTCGACAATATATGTCGTCACCTGTAAGGAATTACGTCCAAAAGACGCCTTCCAAGTAGTTAATTCTATTGGCCTGCAGTGGATAAAGTCATTCTTGGAATAAATATTATGTTCCCAATTTTTTGTAATTCGATTGTAATCGATATTTGGATAATCTCGAAAATCTATTAAGGGCAGGCATGGAAATACACTCTTCAAAACTGAATTACACGACTAACTACATCTATACCTTTATAGGGAGGTGCACTTAACAAGGCAACTACACCTATAGTAAAGGTGTAGTTGCTTTATGTATACATTATATGAATACATTTAATATTTACTGTTCCCTCGCTATTAAAAAAAGTGTGGAATACCTGAAGCGCTGAATTTTATGGACAATATCTAAAATGGTTAAGTGCTGTGCTGTGCTGTGGTCCGCTGTGGTGTGCTGTGCTGCGCTTGGTCCGCGCGGAACACAAACGATGTTTCCTATCGAAACACTTATAAAATGTATATTTTATGGTTGACTACGATTACCCCCGGATGAACGCACGCAATTCAAATTCGCTACATGGGCACAACCGCAAAAACATAGTAACTCGGGCGACAGCGAATTTAATAATATAATAAATATGTAAATTATTGATCAAATAGCATCATAACCTAAATCCTAAGCTTTTTGACCCAGTAACCCACAGCACACTGACACAACGCACCACGGCACAGCACAGCACGGAACCATTGGAGAAAGGCCCCTGTGCTCACGTTTGAAAAGTGTATTTCCATGCCTGATTACGAGTTCAGGATAGAATCGCCCTCATCACATAAGGCACTGATAACATAGAACAGAAAAAGCAAGCCGAACTTCACAGCGAAACTAAGTCGCCGTGTTAAGTCTATCCTGTAGCTCAATAGGTCCATCCTGCAGTGCAATATTAGGACTATTCTATTCTGGATTATTCTAACCTGGTACGTTACAAGCGCAGCATAATGCAGCGCAGCGCACTTCAACTCAGTACAACACGAAACCATTATACAATGGCCCCAGCACGCTCAATTCTGCAAAATGGGACGGAGCGTAGATAGAGAGCAATACATGGATAAATCTTAAAAACGACTTTAGATGTTTTAATTACAAATTGCTACGGCAGACATATTTTGTATAGCAGGCCTGTTTTTGGAAAATTACACTAGTGCAACTCTATGTGAAAAAGCGTATAGATAGCGCTTATGTCACAGTTTATACAGTTGCGACACTTTCATAGGAAAATTGTCCGGAATTTTCAGCCGCTCGGCGGTCCAGAAAACATGATGTAAAGTGATCATCAAGTGTATAAACTGTGATTGATACCAATAACAGTGAGGTATAGGGTGTATTCCGCAATCGTCGCCAGTATAAGTGATGTGGCAGCGTTGCATGATCGGAGGTATCAGCAGCACTCTGCCGTATCGACGGGTAGATAAAGCAGACTACAGAGGTAGTTTACTGGTGGATGTGTTCCGCAATCTCGCCAGTAAAAAAGCATACGACATTTTGGGGAGCTCTTTTCTCGCACTCTTCGAAACTTTGCACTATAGGGTATGTATACGCAGTCCTGAAAGCTCTCCTTCTCTTAACGTTTGACACATCTATCAAAACTCACTCACTGGCGACGATTGCGGAATACACCCATAATATAAAGTATAGAAAAGAGCTGCGAGAAAAAATAATACCATCAAAAATCCTTATCTTAGGTACATTATAAAAACGACTTCAGATATTTTACAGACAAGTACCGAAAGCAGGAATAAATCGAATAAAGAAAAATAAATAAATAATAATAATAAAAAAAAAAAAAAAATCTTTTACTTTAAGTTAGTTATAACTATTTTAACAGGATTTCGAAAATAAAAGTCACAAGAAAGATGATAATATGACATTGTATCACTTGCCCTCATTCAAAATATCACGTGACTAACAAACTATGCTTAATGCCGAACAAATCCTATAATTCGAATCATTTAGTCAGTTGAATTGACTGCAGTCCAATGTCGTCATTACTGTTCAAAAAAATGTAGTAGAAACTGCCACAGAGAGTTTAGTCAGTTTGACTGTAAAGGTGCAGTCCCATGGTGCAGGATAGAGCGTGCAGGATATAATTTTCTCCATAAGCCGCCGTGTTCAGTCTATCCTGCAGCGCAATAGGTCTATCCTGCAGCCTCTAATGGCTTTACTATAGTTTGTACGTAAAGGTTAGACACACCTGATAGAAGGTATAATAATATTATTTCAGTGTACAACAATTCATAGATGGGATGACCAAGACTTTATACATATAGTAATTTTTGAAAATATCTGAAGGAGGCTTGGCCCCCTGCGCGCTCCGCGCGCCAACCCCCACTAGAATATGTACATATATATATTCCTATATTGTATAGTTGCATGGCTTCAAGGCGTTTTCCAGCTCCACCTCGCTCCCCCAGCATACACCCTAAATAAGGTTAATTAAATTTGACCCAAACCCTTTTGGGTGAACTCCCCCCTGCTATTCCCAGCTCCCCCCCCCCACCCCGGTAAATAACACTTCCCCAAACCCTTTTTGGGGGACCCCCCCCCCCTTTTCCCCCCCCCCCCCCCGGCCCCCCCCCCCCCCCCCCCCCCCCCCCCCTAGCTCCCCCCCAAACTTCTTTTTTTTTTATTTGTAAATTTTGAATACGCTATCACTTTCTTAGAAATAAACTATTCTGTCACACTTTTTATACCTTTAAATTTTTAGATTCTTTACTGAAGTATAAAAGTTGTATGGTTGCAGGGTAAGTAAACTACCCTCTGCTCCTTTCCAGCTTTCCCACAGCTCCCCATCAGGCTCTTTCCCAACTACCCTCAGCTCTGACCCAGCTACTTTTTTTTGTTTCTTCGTGAATTTTGACTTGAGTATTAATTCCTTAGGTATACTCTATTCTGCCACAGTTCTTATACATCATCAGTCTTACAATTAAGTCAAGTATAACATTCAAGTCCAATTCAAATTAGTTATTGAAAAAACTAAGTCTATTCTGATACAATTTAAATAAATAATTTTTATGTGAGAATTCTTTAAAAAAAAAATTAATAATAAATCATATTTAAAAAAAATATCATGTAAACACCTAACTTCATACCGTAATATCGTTCTTACACTTATATATCTTCTTAATATATCATATAGTTGTATGGTTTTCAAGCAAATTTTAGCTTTCTGCCGTCTTCAAAATATAATAGTTTTTTCATCATTATTATTGTTACATTCAATCCTATAAACATTGTACTGGAAAATTAAATGGAGATGATAAGGAGCGGATGCGATGGGTAGGAGATGAATAGAAACAATTATAACATGATTTTTTATTTAATTAGATCTTTTTATACCTTATTAAATGAGGAATCAGCTCCTGTAAAGTTTTGATATTACAATTCAAGAAAAGAGACAAATAAAAATAACACACGTAATTATTATGTTGAAACGAATTAACGATTTTCCTTTTTATTAAATAATTTCAGATGTCTTTTCAAGTGTTCTACTCTTGAGTAACCATTACCACAATTTTAATTAGTACTATGTATATAAGGCAATGGTAAATAAAATTGACAATAAAAAAAATACTGTTTATCTTTAGTATTATTCGTGATTACACAAACTATCGTTCGCCGTTTAGAAAATGAAAAAATATTAGACTAACGAGAGTATAATAGCATACTGAATATATATATAATGTACTAAGTTGAAATTTAAAAGGAAATCGTGGTAAATAAAAACACAATGGTTTCTCTGTAAAACAAAGTTTGTAATAATTATTAGACATACATTCTTATTTACAATATTTACAATGATCACACTTCTTACCTGTAAAACACAGAAACGACATTCAATGTTAATTATTTACCGTTCTCTCTTTTACAGTTATATCGTTTACACTACAATAATTGATCCTGCACTGTGCTTCGTTATATTGCCTCTGCATGCTCGTGTTTAACAGTTCTAATATCATATTGTACAAAGAGACATTTATGTTACCGACTCTTGTAGCGGGGTGGGGAAATACAAATCATACTAAGGTAATATACTTCCTTACATTTCCCTCTTTACGAAAGATAAACATTCATTCATTTTTGTCCAACGTACAGTTGATATATTCTATTATATTTATGTCCTCTTCAATGCTACTTTCAGGCTGGTTAAGCGGGATAAGCTTTGAAATGTGGAACAAATTTGACTCTCCTTTTTTGTGTCCTGTATTAATTTCATAGATTGAATTGATATTTTGTTAATAATTTTGTATGGCCCGATTCTTAGTTCGTCCAATTTTTTTCTGTTTAGTTTATTACCATTCCCTACGAATACTAAATCTCCAGTTTGGAATGTATGATTTTTTCTACCTTCATCGTACTTCGCTTTATTGTAATTATGATACTTGATGCTATTGTCTAATGCTATCTTCCTATTTTTATTTAAGTCGTCATTTTTTTTATTTTTAAGTTCATCCGGTAGGATTGAATTATCTACTCCTGGTAATAGATAACTTGGTGTGTATTTTGTGACAGTATGTATTGTCTCATATTTTCTTACGCATTCATGTGCTATTGATGTCCAAGCTGATTTTATTCTTTTTTTTTTATTAAGTTTGCATCTGATTTTGTTAACTAGTGCCTGATTTAATGTTTCGTTGAGTCCATTTGAGACAGGTGCATCCTGTGATGTAAATATTAGTTGTATATTTTCTTGATTTAAAAAATCTTTGAATTCTTTGGAATTAATTACAGGATATTGATCAGCTAAAATAATTTCTATTTTGTTATTCATTATTCATTGATACTAACCTTAATATTTCTATAAAATCATGTCTTTTTTGTGTTTTTGAAATTAGTATATATGCATAGCGTGTAAAATGATCCAGATAAAGATGTACGTATTTTTTTGTTGATCTCTGACCTCCAAAACCACCAATTGTATCAATTGAAACTATTTGAAATGGATATTAATCCAGACCAAGATGTGACATGAAACCATATTTATTTTGGCCACTAGATTTATTTTTTATGCATGTCTCACAGCGTTTGCAAGTCTTCTAGATGTTTTTGTCTATATTTTCCGCTGTGTAGTATGATTTTACCATACATTTCAATTGATTCATGCCTATGTGGCAAAATTTTTCATTTATTATTCTCATCAATTCTTTGCTAAAATTTTCTGATAATAAAATTTTACTGTTTTTCTTTTACAATAGTATATTTTATTTTCTAAAATAAGTTCATCCTTTTTAATTCTATATTTTTATTTCTTTTTTGGTCCTCTAAGATGTCGTTAGAAGTTATTTAATTTACATGCAAGAACAAATATTTTTATGCTTGAAGTACATGTATACTAATAAAGTTGTTTGCAGGATAACGAATAAAAATAATATTAATAACTATTTATAAAAATACATACCTTTGTTGAAAGTTTTTGAGTTATAGGTTAGAAGTGCGATATAACGCAGGCGTTCAATTGTAGGTGCACTCTCAATAAACTGTGTACCTATAAATAAACACCTCTTATATTGATACAAAAGTTTATAAGATCCAAACATAAATTTTCTTTTGTAATTTATGATGTATCAAGCTATTGCTTGTTCTCTTTTTTTGTACAAAATTATTTATAACAGCCTTAAAAAGAGATGTCTTCCTTATTAGACGGCTTAAGAAAAGCAATGCTTATCAGTCGAGCATCAAGCAAGGATATTCCAAGTACAATTATTTGTATTATTTATTATTTTATTGATGCAGAACTTTTTGTGATCGCAGGTACAAGTCTTAAGAAAGTACTTATAATGACAAATTCAGTGTGCAATCGTTATTTAAAATGTAATTGGCTAATATGTGACGAGTGTTCAGTTATAGGTACAGTTCAGTTACAGTGGCACTTACCTTAATCGTGGTTTTACGTAGGATTAAATTGACTAAGCTAGAGATTATATTCTTACAGATACAAAAAGGCTATGATAAACTTTCTTTTAGCGAAGTTAAATCAATACCACAACTCGACTTACTACGACAAAAGTTTACTGCTTTCATTCATTTAACGTCCAAGCTTTTTTTTTAGAAAAACAAGCAAAATCCATTATTTTGCGATATTAATTAAAGTGAAACATTCTAAATTATTATATTATTAAAAACACGTTCACTATTAATTTAAGTCAGAAATTCGTCAAACGTGTAAACTGAAATTCGCAAGTAAAGAATCATTATCGAGACATAAAAAAAATCGCTGCCAATAAATAATTACAAAACTTCCTCAACAACAATCTTCTGCAATTTTTTATATATATATAAAAAAAAAAAAAAAAAATATTAGTATGATTCAATATGTGAAACGAAGCTTTTTTTATGCTTTATGATGTGGAATTAATGCGAAAATAAGATTACAATTTTTACCCGAACAATATAACAAATATTGTTACAATTTTAATAAATTAAAAACACTCCATCAATCAATTAGAACTTATTACTAAAATTAAAGTACGTGATATAATTCTCTTGTAGCTAAAATATTATTGGGTTTTATAATAATATATCGAATCGTCCACTGCTTGATATAATTAATAAATAATAAATAGCATTCTTTTTTTGGTTAAACTCGTTTAGTGTATTTTCGATAGCATCAATCAACTTTATTGAAAGTTCTGTGATTGAGAATTCATTGATGTAGATATTATTAGTTTTATCTATAAAAATACTTTTACAGAAACATAAAATTATCTTCACTTTCAGAAGCTGCATTCACGTAACTTTCACTGATTTTTATACATCCATTTGTATAAAAAATTTGAAGTTTCATTGAGAGAAAAAAGTTATAAAACTAATTACTTCATTAGTTTTGATCAAAGGAAATTATTTCGATTTAAAAATACCTAGTATGTCATAAATTTAAGTCTAAAATATTAGTAAAAAGCTTCAACAGTGCTCATAATTTTATTCGAAAAAAGTTTTGATTTCTTAACTTTCAAATGTTAGATGGTTTAAGTTGAAAATGAATATGTTTGTTATCATCATTAATTAAGCATTGCAGAATGATTATTTAGTGTGACTATAAAATAGTATAAATATATTCAACCGCACACTATATACCGTGTACTGTGTACTGTGTACCGTAGATCTAAAAAAATTGTACATACATGTGTTCAGGCAGTAATTATATCATCACGATTTACCTATATGGATGCTTTATTATTTAATGTCTGCATAATAATAATTTCTGCAAGGTAAAACGATACATGGTACACGTTTATACCTATACACCCTGCCGTGGAGTTTGTCGTACGTTATAGGTTATGCAAAAATAAACAACAGTATTAAATCGATAATCATTCTGTACATACGTATTTACATGCAAACCAATACTAATCATCTAAACAGAATCTTACATATCACGCCGCGGAAGAGCTTGAATTGAAGCATCTGTTACGACGCTCTCATTTAGCTATCATTATACATAATTATTTTCACTTCACAATAGTGTGATTATGCAGATTCTTATTTGCATAACAGCAAAATGTCTCTTTGTGCAACAAATCGTGGAAATTAAAGCAATTAAAATTGACCTTCTTGCACTATAATGAACTATCTTGGCGTCTTGACTGTTTCTTCAACAAAGCGTGCATCATCTAGATGTTTTGATGTTAAGAGCACTCCGCGAGGTAGTCGGTATACAGGGTGTTCCGAAAATTTTCCAGGAAATCTATACCATGAGATTAAGCTCGCCAAGACAAACAAAAAAGCTCTTTACCAAATTTCGATCCGATGCGTGGTTTTTGAGATATTGTAAACTGAAAATCTGTATAATCACTGTAAAAAAATACTTAACAAACTCTAGTAGCCTGTTATGTGATACAGAAATTCCTTGATTTTGAATTGACAATACCTCGAAAACCACGCATCGCATCGAAATTTGGTGAAAAGGTTTTTTGTTTGTCTTTACAAGCTTTATCTCGTGGTATAGTTTTCCTAAAACATTTTCGGAACACCCAGTATATATTATACAATGATACGATGTACGTACGTACGTATACATGTATATATGGCTAATACCAGGAGCTCAGGAGGTTGGATTCAAATAGCCCAACTTGCCGAGCTCGCAGAGTCCCCCCTCTCCGGACTTTTGCAGATTCATCCCTTGGTCTCTTGATCGGTTATCAAACTTCACCGTTATTTCTCATCTTTCCACTATTTTTATCCTTCTATCTCTTCTTTCCTGTTTCAATAACTGTATCAGAGTAATAGTCCAACGAACTGGCTCTCTCTCGGGGAGGATAGTTTTAGTCGGTAGGCGCCCATGATGATTAGCATCACGTACTGTTATTACACTATAAGCCAGGATGTATCCGACACTACCTCTACGGTAGCCATGTGTGCACGTAAAGGCGTCTTCAGAAGGTCTCTTCCTTTCCGCTATCAAAAAAAAAAAAAAAAAACTGCACCAAGTAAAAGACAGCACCGAAGAATATTCTGTCCTCAGTGTTATTCGCCGGATAATCTTTAGATTTCCTTTTTTCTCTCCTGTTATCATTTCAGCTTTAATATTGTATTTAAATAATTCAGCAATTTTTAATCTTGTACCTTTGCAAAGTTCCTGTGGTTTATTTTACTTTCTTATTAACATAACAACAGCATTAATTTTCAAATGGAATTTATGTGGCGAAAGACTGAAATACTTATCTATTTGATGGATTCGCTCGCAAAAAGCAATATTAAGTTGTACGTTAGAATGTAGTTTAAAAAGTTTGATGAGGCTGGCACACAGTCAGCAAATCGTACGAATAATATACAGAGAAAATTAAAATACACTTAGTATATATTTTCTCGACCTTGCCTCCACGGATCACTGACTTCTTTACCATTCAAATAATAAATGGAAAGGCGCTATTTTACACTTGATTAATTAATATGAGTCATGGATCAGAGAGAGACTCTGCGGTAGAAGAAGTTAAAAATATAATAATTACTTGACTTACAAGAATTTATTTAAAATGCAGGAATGAGATTAATCAGAACCTACAGCGTGTGGAACTCATGGCCCCCGATAGCTTAGTTGGTAAGAGCATATGTCCGGTGTACAGGAGGTCATGTCTTTAAATCACGGTCGGGGATGATTTTTTTCATTCTTGCTTCAATTCGCACAATTTCAAAAAACAGTGCATTTCTCGTTCTATTTGATGGATATTCCCGCAAAAAGCAATGTTCAGTTGTATGTTAGAATGCAGTTTAAAAAGTTTCATAAGGCTGGGACACAGTCAGCAAATCTTACGAATGATGTACAGAGAAAATTAAAATACACTTTGTATACATTTTATCGTGCTCGCTTCCAACGGATCACTGATTTATTTACGATTTAATTACTGTGTTATGTTACTAACTTTCCTTGCATATCACTTCGAATTTTTTTGGTCAAAAAATGTGTGTATTCATTATGGAATGTTAATACAGCACTACTTGAGGTAGAATTATCAGTGTTATTTAAAAATTTATTACATGCATCATTTGTTTACCACTCTCAAGGAATTTTAAAACTTTTAATTTTGCCTTTTTCTCTTTGGAATAATAACGATGAGAATTTTTTACCAAATTAACGTATATTAGTATTCAAGTAAAAATATAAAATAAAGGTCAAACATTAGAATATTTTATAGTTTCTCAAATGATATAAATCTTGTTCACGTTTTTGACTCCTAGGAGAATTTGACGAAAGTCTCCACCCAAAATTATTAACATATTTCCGAAAGGTTTTTTATCATCCGACAAATCTCTCAAAGTTCTATCAGCTATTTCAAGTGCCTTTTTTAGAATCATAGAAGCTTTATCCCCAATAATTATTTCTACTCAACGTAATTTTTGTTTATCTGATTCAAACCGGAGTAGGGAACTCTATATTGTACTTAAATTAGTTGGTGCGCATATATATATATATATATATATATATATATATATATGTATATTTGTTCGTAATGATGTTTAATAAATTAATTGTCTCATAAATAATTGATTAATGGCACGGATCCATACCAAAGCAGCCTAAGAAACTCGTAAATATTTTTTCAGATCCACTAGAACTATCAATAAAAAAAAAATTTTTCATCTAATTTCATTATTTCTTAAAAAATTTGATTTTTATCATGGATTAATCCTGAAAATATATCATGAAATTTATGTTAACAATATATAATTTCATCTTTGTCACCATCGAAATCTTTTTTATTGATTCTGTTGGTTCTGGCTAGTTAAAATCTTTATTAAGACATATTTTTGGACATGAATAAATGCAGAAGAGCTTTATTTTTGTCACTGTTACAATCTTCTACAAAAATTTTCTTGTATTTATTCCAAATAATGTTACCTAAGCAATTTTCAGGTATAACAAACCATCCACATATTTTGCGAAGTTGAAAAGGTAGCATAACGTTACAAGTTTCTTCGAAAATATCTATTTGATAATCATGTTCTACTTCTCCTATAGAAATAGCTTGTTATTTCAAAGTATCGTATGTAATGTTTTTAACTGCTTTCAAATCTGTAAAACATGTTGTACCTGCTACTTTATAAAAAATTATTAATACTAATACCTTTTTAACAACCAAAATTTGTTTAAATTTAATGTTTTACTGTTTACATCTTTGATATATTATTTGATGGAATCAAAATTCCATTAACTATAAGTATTAATATAATTCAATAAGGTTTCCTGTAAAAAATATTGAATAACTTGTACATTACCTATTTTAAGTCTGTGCTAAATTTTTCGAATTTCATTTACAAATTTTTACCATTTATGTGTGTAGAAAATTTTTTTTTACAGATTTCAAAACATTTGAATTTCCGCTTTCAAAGTTTGTATAACAGTATGGAGTCGCTTTGGCTAATCACTAATCATAATATTACTATAATTTATAGAAGATTTCCTAATAGAATGGTTGCAACTGTATAAACTGTGTCTTTAGTGCGCAAAAAATATCATGAGCGTAAATGCAATGAACCGTCAGAACTAACCTTTTAATCTAAGTATCTAGATAATTTTATATTGATGCAATATAGATGAGATAAAGTTTTTTCCCAAGTCTGATTATTTTTAGTATATTTGTTACAGCTTCTATAGTTGTTCTATTAGTACTTAATGTGATTGGTAATTTTTTTAAATCAAGAGCCAGTGAGTTAATCCAGAAAGATAGTATAGTATGCGCTCTATATAGATTTACTCGGTAATACGTACTAAGTTGAATTTGATTATTCGTTATCTGAAATCACAATGTGACACGTCTGTGTATGTGTCTTGCCGAAGCAATCGGTTATTTAATGTTCTATTAATTTTTAAATCAACAGTTTTTTTTAATTTGTTTTAAAATAGCATTGCAAAAAGAAAAAGAAGCCAAAATATTTATAAATGAAAAAAAACTGAAATATTTTTTAATTAAATTGCTTTTAATTTCAGACTTGCTAATTTAAAATTGCTAATCCAATAAGAAATTTTGTAAATTCATATGGTAACTAATAATCCGATTCATTTTATAAATGTAAAAAATTGAGGGGTTGGCGAGCGGAGCGCGCAGGCGGGCTATACAATACATATAGTTGCGTGGGCTTAACTGCGGCTAATTCTTCCGTACCCCCTCTTTCCCCCATCCTTGACCCCCAGCAATTCACTTAGTAATTCGTTCAATTTTTACGTGTTCGGAAAATGGTTGTTTGTTTTTACGCATTCTTGCTTCCCCACCCACAACCCCACTGCAACCCCCTCAAACTTCTCCGCACTACCATTTACGCAGCTCTCCAGTGCTACCACGCAAGCACCGTGTAGGGACCATCAAAAATATTTTATCCGCGTAGACTGGCGTTAACAGCAGTATATGCTAACTCCATACCCATCGACAAAAAATTCCTGACTATTAATTTTTAGATCAAAACAAACTGCTTGTATTGGGCCTATACAAACAGCTTTTTTAGCAGCGAGGGTTGCCAAAAAGTATAGAGTTAATAGATGTAACAACTGTATAGCACCGAGCTGTACGTATGTAAACAGTAAAGCAAAAGGTCTGCGATCGAGCATCAGATGGCCCCCATCCTTATAAACGCGTAATTAATGGAGATTGGACAGAACCTACTGGAACAATCACGATTACAAGACAGTAGGATTAAACTCGGCTACTTTTAACACCGCGCATCAGTAATCGCTCTACTGTACGCTTACTTATGTAGTACCCCGATCATTTTTTTAGCTCACCAGCTGCTATACGCAAGCTTACGGTTCGTATCTGTAATGCCTTAGCTTACGGGCTGCCATGCGAAAGCAATAATTCTATTTTCGTACTGTTGCATTTTCATTGCTGTTCTTCTTCCCGGAGTGATAATATTGGGTATCCAACGGGACGTTTTTGATGTACTCCATATAAACGAAAAGAATAAGTCCTTGTAAAATACTTTTTATTGATTCCCGACACTGTTATCCATTAAATCATCTTTCTAGATTTTAATACTCCAGTAGTGTCTTTTTTCTGAATTTTAACAGATATTTTTGTTCTGTGGTCTTACCAATATAAGCAAATACAAAATAAGTTAATATTTAGGAGAGAGAAAAATTGTTATAGATCCATCGTGACATATTTGAATTATTTGTATCTCATTCGTTTTATTCGCACGGTTTGTAATTTATTAACGATCAACGATTTGTAATACATTTCCAAAAAAAAAGTAAGTTATCGCATAACGCATCAGTAGTTAGACAATTTTGCAGACTTCTTTCTCCGACCCTGTATCGAATCATTTAAGAAGCAAGACAAGCTTTTAAAGTAAATGGAAAAAAAGCTTAAAACACACCCATTTTGAAAAAGTTTTTTTTAATCAAGAAAATGCACTGATACAATGTTAAAAATTTAAGTAAAAGAATTAGTATCCAACTGTGAAAAATAGGCATTAATAGTTCTTTAATATCTTATTATTCTATAATATCAAAAGAGTACTTTACTCATATTACAAATTCAGTACAGTGGAGGAGAGATCTGGCAGAATCGTATTTTATTGAGCACATAAATGGCAGTATCCCTCAACGTTTTATTAAGTATAAATTTGTCTTTTGAGATTTTAAAAATAAAGTGCTTCAAGTATTTATTTTTTTAAGATTAAGATTGAAAATATATAGTTCTTTCAAAACTTTCATCAAAAATATTAAGCTTTACTGGATGTTTTCGTCCGTGCGATGGAGGTGGGAGGTGGCGCTCGAGGGGACAGGGGGGCGAAGCCAAGTGAAAGTCGAACATTCCCCAAGAATTTGGAGGAGGGAGCTGCTTTCACTGAGATTTCTATTGAAAACACGACTGACACTATTCACGCAAGCGATGGTAAGTAGGCATTTATTCGGCACATCGAGTGCGTTCATTTTAGTGAACGCAGCTCGCTTCTCCAAATTTTCAGGGAACGCTTAGCTTACACTTGGCCAGTCAAGTCCCGACACGCCACCCTGCAGATTAACGCGAACCGTTAACGTGGTTGTAAAGGGAAAATATCTTTCTGCGTGTGTCTTATCGTCTCATGAGCAAGTTCAAGTATATCTATACATTACGTTTTAGCATAGGGTCTGGAGTCACTTTTGAAAGCGCTACTTATAAGTGCCATGACTGTTATAAGTTATAAGTACACTTCTACATAAACAGTGTGCACACGCACACACACACGCATGGACGCATGCACACGAACACAGACAAATATACACACGTACATACACAATAGTGCCAGTACAGCCGGGCGGTGCCTCAGTGTGTGCATAAAAAATTGTCTAGAGGGTACTTAATTAACGAATCAAAACAATTTATCATCACAGGTTCATTTATGTTTTCTAGTTTCTTATTTCATATTTTTATCTTCACTCTTACTTATGACAATACTTTTTATTGCGTTTGGATACAGTTGTTAGAGCTTAGTCTCATGCCTTGGGGCGTAACAGAGCTCTGGAATAGACTCTGCGCAATAGAACGAACCAATGATATAACATTCCCGTGTGCAAAAGCTCTAATTTGCTCTTTCTATTACGCAGTCTATTCTGGAGCCTAATTACGCACCATGGGACTAAGCCCTTAGGCCGTGGTCACATGGAGCACGGAACCCGCAATCCGGAATCATCAAATCCATGATATTGAGACAGAGGTTCATGGAAAAAATATCTCTGCCTTTCTCTCACTCTGATGGTTTTGATGGTTCCGGATTGCGGATACCGTGCTCCATGTGACTACGGCGTTAGTTTTAAGAGACCATAAGACCCAGGAAAAATTTAAATCATATTAATATCCCATATCGCCAAATGCTTGCATAAAAAAATATGGTTTTTTTTCTTACATAACATTGTTTATAATCTTGTACTTGAAATATTGATATTTCGTCTAATATTACATTTATCATTTTATGCTGATGTAAAATAGTTGGTAAACATAATCCAGTGAGCACATTTTGTTTCTAACATGTTCCAAAAACGTAGAATTTACAACTTCGCAACGTTGTTCGTTTAGTTGCTTAAATTGAGTGAAAATTTTCATTTTTTTGATTTTTTTTTAAATTTCATTATTTTTGCAATATCTTGATTGAAAATGTAAATGTACAATAATAATCGAATTTAAAAATATACAGCTGGACGTGGGACACGTACTGTAACCAGTAACCGCAAGATTGCCAAGCCAGCATCTTATCCACTCGGAAAGAGAGAAGTACACCTTAGGGTCATGAATTATTTTATAAGCATGATGTAATCAAACATCAATGGCGTAGTGATACCTATAGTATTGAACGAATTAATGTTCCTTGGATGTACAATTTATGTTCATATTCGCCAGAAGTGTATGTTGTCTGTTTAGTCCACGTATTTTGATTTCTTTATTTACTACTGCACCACACAAATAATATTAGTTGAAATAATGTAAAGAGTTCATACAAATATTTTTAGATTATTTACTTTAATTTTTTGCTGAATTAATACTTTTTATTGGATTTAAAATAGAAGTAAATCTAATATTTAAGTTGAACCTAATATCAATCTCAAAAAAAATAGTTATTATTTGTGGGAAACAAAAGTATTTATAAATAGTATTCATAAAGTACTTATAAATATAGTGTGGGTGATTAAAATTCATTTAATTAGTTATTGAAATCAAATATTTTGATGTATTATCTAGTTATACATAAGGAAACAAAAATACTTGGCACATGTACGTTATGCAGGAGTAAATTGTACATAGGGTATCTCATTCACTCTGGCCAAGTAGATAAGATGCTGGCTTGACAATCCTGTGGTCCAAGCTCGTGTCCTACGTTCAGCTGTTTTATGTCTTTTTTTTAAAATTAAAATCATTGCTGCAATTTTTCATTGTCAATTTCTGTATGCTAAGATAGTAAAAAATAATTTTTCTTTTTCAAAATTGGCACTTTCAGTCAAGTTTCAGAAAATTTTCAGAAGCGTTGCAGCAACGTTGCTGCAATGTTTCAGATTAAAAAAGGCGGACATTTGGACGTTTTAGCAACTAAATTTTAGTATATTTGTATAATATCTAATTCCAAATCATGGAATTAAAACGATTATCAAAATTTTTGAATTTTTTATTTTTATTTTTCTATGAAAGTTAATTTATTCACTCTAGAAATGTCTGATTGTTCCTTATTATTTTATGTTTACATTTCTTATTCGTGTAATTATGTTGTTCCTCGCGTCAAGTTTGAATCGATAAGTAATGAGTTGAATAACTTCCAGTGAACTATGCATCAAATTCGGAGACACCTTTTTTTAAAGTTTCACTCCTGTTAGGATTCCCGTGACCCACACTTTTTTCAATCACTACGGACCATTTTAAAGGTGTCCCAAACGATTTCTAAGTAAAGCTATTTTCTTTGCACTGAGAAATTTCAAAATGAACTTCGCAGATATGCGTGTCATCTATAAATTAGAGGTTCAAATGGTCCAAATCGTAGTTTTTGGTATTTTCGGATCATCTCCTAATTCTCGCACAGTTGAACGTCGATCTTCTTTAATCGCAAGTCGCACACGCTTGATATTATCCGGGGTTAATAAAATGATGTTTTATCAAATGTCGGCTGAGAAATACTGTATAATTTTTTTTCCATTGGACGTAA
Source organism: Copidosoma aretas (assembly GCA_030522625.1). Classification (NCBI taxonomy): domain Eukaryota; kingdom Metazoa; phylum Arthropoda; class Insecta; order Hymenoptera; family Encyrtidae; genus Copidosoma; species Copidosoma aretas. The sequence goes on along the minus strand of JAPYYV010005139.1, from coordinate 8,620 downwards.
ATAAATTTTTCATTGATTATAAAAATTTATCTTACAATGACATAAGACAAAATTAAATAACTATTTGTTATAAATTTTACATCTTATCTATCTTTTATTTTAATGATTTGAGAAATAATAGCACATCTAATTTATTACCTTTACACTTATCAAAATGATGTTTCCGTACTTTGGTTTTAAAAAAAATAAAAAAAAAAATTTCAAACTACATTTTCTATATTAAATTCGTTACTTTATTTAATTTGTTTATAAATTACATTATTGCTTTTACATCTCGATGTAGCAGCATATTATTGACGGTGGAAAAATAACAATTTTTATAAAACATAAATAAACTTTATTCTTGTAAGAACAGTTAATAGCGATCTCTTGGGGATGAGTTTAAATTATCAATCAATAATCGTTCTTAGATAATCGAACATAGTGGTAGTATAATTGTTACACCTAACCAGAGTGCCACTGTACATATATTCAAATGACCATATTTACTGATGGATAATGTGTCAGATTAGAAAATTCAAATTTTATAAAAAAATACTCTAATTAGATTTGTATAAGACGAAAATCGAGACAGAAAAAATCATCCCTGAGTGTGACTCAAACGCGCAACCTCATGTACACTGGACCGTTGCTCTGCCAATTTAGCAACGGGGAGGCTGATAACTGTTCTTACTAAATTACAAATTCGGAGGAAGACGATGATTCTACTAACTATTATAATAAATAAATTTTGTCCGAACTTTGCCCTTAAGATTTGTTAATAGTCATGAAGTCATGAAAACGCCAAGACTAGTAGAAATTGTTTGCTTTAAAAAAGAAACGGTAATAAAGATGCACCTCCAATACTAAAGTTATTTCATGCATGAAAACTTTTTTACTAATTTTTTCCAGTTATTATTTTAGCTTCAGTGTTTTGCTTCAATAATTTTGTAATTCGTTATTATGTACCTTTACATAATCCTGCAGCTATACTTTAATTTCGTATCAACATAAAAACTTCTCTAATTTTCTAACTAAGTTTATGAGGTAGCAGACCTTTATGAATCTTATTGAACATTTTTATCTGAAAATTTATACAAATATTTTTATCAGATGTATCAACACATTTATATGCTGCATTTTGTATAGCATAAAATATTTTTGTCTTTCCGCTCATTTGATTTGAGATTTTATTGTTGAGAAAATGTGCATACTTTTCGTCAGAAGTAAGTAATACACTATTTGTAAATAAACTATTTACTGTCTTAAAAATTCTTGAGCATATGTCTTTTGCTTCCCATATTGTAGGGATTGTTCCAGTTTTCCGGAGGTCAATCCTTAAGTCATTGTCAATCAAACGAACATTTATGCTTATCTGTAAAAGCTTGAATAATGACAAAAGGAATTAACATTTCATAGTTTTCCTAACTATAATGCTTCAATTACTGTTTATCGAAACAGAAAATATCTAAAACGAATCTCCTCTTATCACGATTATTATATTCCCAAAATAATTTCATGTATCCCAGAGGTCGCATAATGTTCTACTCATAACTCCTAGAGCTTTTTTTGGAATCATAAATGCATTATCCCAAATTATTAAATTAACTTCTGTTATTTTTTTTTCATCAGATCCAACTTTTAAAAAGGCACTTACTACATTATTTAAATCTAATAGCAAGCGAAAAATTCTGTGACTTGTTATTGGTTGTAACTTAGTCTTCTGGAAAGTAAGATGGACGTAATTCCAGTCCATACCATCAATATACTTTTTTATGTGAATGATTGTCTTCCTATTCTAAAATTTATTTCACGCGTAATAGAGCATGGTGATCTTTATCAGCAATAAAATCTTCTGTAAAATGGTTTCAATAATTTTTCTGAATATTCTTACCTAGAATGTTTTTTGAAAGTAAAAACCATGAAAAATTATCTTAATTGAAACGACAACATAACGTTACTAGCTTCTTCGAATATTTCATTAATTTAGAAATCGTATTTAATTAAACCCATGGCGGTAGCAGTATTTTAAAATATTTTATGAGTTATTATAGTATGTATTCGTATGTCTTTAAATACATTCATACCTGTAACTTTATTTAATATCGATTGGAAAAAATACTTTGTGGTTCTTAGGGGAAAAAATATTCCATCTTTCTCTTGCCGTATTTTTCATACGGTTTTTTATTTATTTTTTTCCATATTTCTGATTTATTATTAAATATATGGTTCTCTGAAATATTTACACATTTCAATCAATTTGCAGAATTGTCAATTTTATTTGATCAAAACCAAACTGTAAGAGATGTTTTCCAATGTTCCAAAGAACTTATCATCTGATTTTCTTCAAAAATAATCTCTTGTTCGTTTTTGCAATGTACTGCCAAACTAACGACTTCATAACTTCTACCACAAATAAAGAACTGTCCTTATTGCTGCTTCGGACTTGAATATTTGTCATCAACATATTTTTTTATTTGATCCGTCATTTCTTTGTCATCAAGATTTTAAATTTCGGTACATGCTTAATCACCCCTTTTATTATCATAAATATATTTTATGCTTTAAATAAACACATAATATTCAACATTAATATGGCATTTTTATTTCACTAACACAATTTTATTGCATGGCACAATTATGGAATCATCTACTAAAATTTTATCCTCATTTTTAGTTTTGTAGAGCTAATTGTCAGGAATATTGTCTCTTCTACTTTGTTTTGGATAACCGATTTTTTACTATTGTAATATCGAAGAATATTTTTAGAAAGTTTTTGGTACATTTATGATCACAATTATTTAAACAAGTACTATAATTATTGTAAGGCCATGTAGCATAAGCTCAATTATTAGGTTCGAAATTTTCTCATTAACCGAAATAATTTTAGCAGGTATGTTAGGCTTAATATGTTTAGGTGTAATTATTTTATTGTTTGAAAGTAATGTCATTCATATTTCTCATGTCATTTGGTGTAGTGTTATTTGAAAATTTACTTCATCAATTTTAATTTTTTCCATTTCAAATAACATGCTACCGTTACAAACAAATATGGTCCACTACTTTTTGTTATAATATCTGCTGCATTTTGCTGCATATATTACAGACCTCCTATATATGTTGGAGGCAATGGACAAATAGTTGAAATTTCCTTCTTTTTTTTTTCATAATTTGTGAATATGTTTAAAGCACTATTGGCTACAGCATATAGCAAATCTGAATAAAATTATATTTTTAAGACTTTCTGACTATTTCTTAAGTAGTTCAGGCGGGTATTTTTATTCTTACACCAAAATGTTTGAGAAACTGTTTAGTTGATCATTCTGCGTAAAATAAGGGACTACAATTTTTGACATTGGGTCTATAACACAATATATATGCATTAAATTTTACCAAAGTAACATTTCTGTCCCAAATCACCTAATTCAAGCATCGATAGGAAAACCATGGCGTCAAAAAACTGAGAAAGTGTATTTGAAAATGTCTTTTTTGGACAATTTCCGGTCACTTTTCTTGATGTATACAAACATCATAATTCTCCGGTAAAATCGAATTCGGAAGATTTTGTACATTAGCTATTTGATGTTGATGCTTATAGTTCTTAGATATAGGATTTTATTCCAAAATATAAGTTTAAGATTCTGTATGTTCTTTTATTAGCCCGCTGTTTTACTTGAATTTCTGTTTCTCTTAATAGCTGACTGTTTACTTCTATGAAGCTTGCTCGTATAGTATTGAATGACAATACGAGCCATGAGTTTTCGTGGATATAATTTTATAAATTAATTTTGTGCGATAAAATGTTTCTTAAAATAGCCTGAAATCGAACAGAAAAAAAGTTTTTCACATAGATTTTGAATGTAACTTGAAGCTTTTATTGATTAAATACCTACTATACTTGTATCTCAAGTATGTAGATGCAAAATAAGTAACCAATAATAATCTTAAATATAATGCTGACTTATTCAGATAAGTAAATTAAGAAAGAAATTGTGTTGTACAAAACGCTCGAGGAAATGAGCAAAGCACGTAAACAATTGTTTAGAATATTACGAAAAAATATTTATCTCATAGTTAGAGAATTAAATTGAACTAATTCTACACAGTAAGTTTTACTGACAAAAGAGAATAATAAACTATAACGAACAAGCGATAAATTTATGCAAAAAGCTAAGCTTTTGCATGTAAGGCAAGACTGCTAACGATTTTTTAGCCAGTTTCGATCGATTTTAGTCATTTAAAGCACTATAATAATACTTTCGAGAAAAACTTTAAATACAGAAAAAGTGTTTTTTTTTTAGATTTACAACTTTTGTATTTAACATTTTTACCTAAACTGTCAAACAAAAAAATTAGGTATCATGAAACGATTATTTGGAAAATATAGAAAGATTTCCGTTGTTTGAAGCGTCAGGATGAAATTGTAGAGTAAAACGTATGAAACTGAGAAGTTGTATTTTTTCACAATCTACAACTTTTGTATTTAACACTTTGTTGTAAAATGTCAATTTCTTCTTGTTATGGGTGATAAACAGTTTTTGAAGTTATTATCAGTTACTTTTGCGACCTAGGGCATTTAATTGACTTCCTAGATAAAAGTGTACTACAGACAAAGGTTCTATCTCATTGATATCTACAACTTTTTCTCAGAACACCTCAGCTTAAAATGTTAATTTGCAAAGTTACAACGAAAAAAAAAACGATTTTTTTCCCTCGAAGTGCTGTAGGAAAAGTGCTGGGAATTTTTGTCCCTATGATAAAACTTCTCTGATTTTAATCCATCGCGTTCTATGGTGAAGACAAAGATATGTACTAATTTTGGGATCAATCAGATGAAAATTACTTGAGTTAGTTTGGAAACTTGATTACGTACACACAGGGTTGATAACATACACCATAAGACCACTTCGGATCACACTCATATTAGGATCAAAATTTGTTTCATGTACCAAATATTAATTTTGTAGATGGTTACACGTTTTGCTCTGGTAAAAATATAAGGCACTTCTGTGAAGCTGTCGTGCCTAAAAATGGAGAATAATAATTAAATAGAAAGACTTGTAGCCTTGTTGGAGCACAAGCTGCTTATGAACTCGGATGAGGAGAGAAAAATGTCGGGTAATGTCCTTGAATTCAGAAGATGTGTGATGCCATAGAATGGCTTGCAATCCAAGTCGTCACCACTGTGCTGCGTAGAGCTATGCACAGGATCGTAGCCGAGCAAGAGTATAAAAAGTAAAAAAGTATAGGCAAGTCAACCGGCCCAAAGGCTCTGGTTGGATAAAAAAATTGGCAGTCGGAGAGTCTCTACTCGCACTCTCTAGAAAACTACAAACAGAGAAACATTTTTTAAAGATTATGATTTTTCAATCTCAAAACTATTAAAAATATTTCTAACATGTTTTTAAGAAATCTCAATTTTCACTGATACCAAGCTCCCTTTATGAGGTAGCAATAAAGCGAAAGCGTTCTGAACAAACGACTTTCATCACCTTTCACTTACATTATAACACTACCCTGCCGAAAATTTTTTCTACAGTTACGGTGTTACAATAAATATGAGTATAAAAAAATCAGATCATCGTAAAAATTTAGAATGCAATCTCCAAAATCTATGAAAAGAAAAGATTTTCTTACAAGAACACATAGTAATTCGTTAAATGAATAAATAATAGAATCATCTAAAATTCTATGTTTTGTTAAATCATCTATGTGAAATGTTAGAATTCATAAATTTTGTCTGTGACAGTTAGTTCGGATGAATATTTTTTAAGAAAAATAAAATGAGTTCTGATGAAAGCTGTTGTCCTAACAAATTAAAGAGAATTTTGCGTATTTTAAACTTTACTTCTGTCATAACTAGAAAAAGCATAAGTTTTTAGAAATTATTTAAAGTATCAAAGCAAAATAAACGTATTTAAGCCAAAAAAATAGCGTATATGATGTAAGTAACCGTAAATAAAATAATCATAGTCTGGTAAAAGACCAAAATTCTACAAAGAGACTTATGAGGATATTACATATGTAAGCTCAACCAACACAGGGCAGCATACCCGAACAGCCCTGCCATGGCCGCCCACAAATACAATTTTGCTTAGCAAACTCTATTCACCTTTGTGGCGAATTTTTTAATACTATAACAAATGTTGAATGACCGTCCGGTACCTGTATATAGGGCTCACATGTTTACGTTACAATCAGAAACTGTTTAATCATCACACATTTCATACGTGTATAATCGACATGAGTGGCCATTCCACTCGATGTTCAGAAAGAAATAATATTTTCCCGAATTTTTTAAAAGCCTTGTGTAATATTTCCTAAAGTTTGTAAAAGCCTGAAGAAATCATTTTCCCAATAATGGGACCTATAGGTCAATATTTTTCACTTCCAACCACACCTAAAAAGGTAATAATCCCAATTTTTTGAAATTCTCTCATTTTTGTCTTCAAATGACTTTCAGGAGAAAAATAACGTCTCTGTGATGCCTTCTAAAACCTTAAAAGTTTCATATCATGTATAATAATTAATATAAAGATCGAAAACAAATTTGCCTGATCTTAAAGTACTCTAATTAGTCGATTTTTCAGCACAAAATGTCTTTTTTCGACATTTTTACAACTTTCGATTTTTTTTTTAACATCCTTGATATTTTTTTATAATCGTAGGTTTGGTTTACTGCATCCTAATAAGAATCATATTCCCAGACTAAAAAAGGACATTTTGCTTGATTAATGACTTCAAAATGCCATGATTGCGTTAAAAATAGCTGTATTTCTGCTCATGGAAAAAAAAAAATTTTGAACTTAACTATTTTAGTTACCAGAAAATTTTGTTTCTTGTTGTGCGGCCAAAAATATTGAGTAAATATTGTCTGACATTTTTCTCCAAAGTTGAAGGCTTATGAATTACAAATTTGTGAAGTTTGGAATGCGTTTGAAGTTTTGTTAATTTTCAGTTCAAACCACGACTAGAACGTTAAATAACTCCAATTATTTTCAATTTTTTTATTTTGTCGTCAAATTACCCTCAGGAAAAAAAGTACTTAGCTGAAATGTCTCCCAAGACCTTAAAAGTTTCATGTCATATGTACTAATAATTATAATGATTAAAAACAAATTTTTCTAATTCTTAAGTACCATGATTAGTCGATTTTTCAGCAGAAAAATATCGTTTTCCGACATTTTTTACAATTTTTGATTTTTTTTTAACATCATTCTTATTTTTATATAATTTTAGGTTTGGTTTACTGCATTCTAACAAGAATCATATTTTTGGACTGAAAAAAATGAACTTTTGCTCGATTAATGACTTCAAAATTCTAAGATTGCGTTAAAAATCGCCGTTATTCTGCTCATCAAAAATAAAAAAATTGTTAACTTGACTATTTTGGTAATCAAAAATTATTTTTTTGTTGTTTGCAAAAAATATTAAGTAAATAACCTTTGATTTTTTTTTCTAAGGTAAGTAGTTTTTGAAAAAGAAATTATTGACAGTTAGGTCCTTTTTTTTAGGCAAATGATTCCTTTAGGCTTATACTAACTTTAAGGAATCTTACACAAGGTTTTCAAAAAAATCAGGAAAATAATGAGCCACCCTAATGCTCATATATACGTACGTATCTTCCAGTGTTAAGTAAGTTCTAATTTTTTATAGAACTTGTTCAAGTTCGAAGTACTAAAAGTGTCGAAGTTCAAGTTCGAGTTCAAGTTTACGTTTTTAAAAGAAGAACTTGTTATAATTTAAGTTATGTAGGAAAAAAACTTAAGTTCCAAAAAAATTTCTACAAAAGTTCATTCAAAAAACGTAACAATGATGATAACAATTTCTGCTACCTTTTATTGAAAATAAATTCGTACATAAATTCAAATCATTGAGAAAAAAAAAACTATATTGAATCAATACTTAGTCAAAAATCATTTTTCTAGTGAAACTACTTTTTTTTTTGTTCGTTTTAAAAAGGAGTTGTTTCTCAAATGATCCGTCAGTCAATTTACATTTTCTGCCAGGCAAAAGCCAGCCTCCCACACTAAATAAACGTGCTACAGCAGCGCTACTCGAAAGTGCCGTATCAAATTGTACGAATAATTCTTTCATATTCAAATACCTGTTAAGAATTGTTAGATCAGTTCAAAAGTAAGCTAAACACTCATCTCATTCTCGATAGCCTAAACTTGTTGATCTTTGTTTGTTACAAGTGAAAAAATCACATGCATCTGTTTCTATTTGTAATGTCGTTGTCGTTAAAACATCATCGGATGTAACAAGCTTGGATAGACAGTATATTACCGCTGACTAACTTCTTTTAATAAGCTTTCTGCGAGTGGATTACAGAACTTAAATATACCTTGCAACTAATTAATTCGATGGTTCAGTGAATCGATGACGGGTAACAAGAATGCTAAATACATTTCATTTTCACCTTGATAAATATCCAGTGGCTTAGCCAGGGGTGAAAATACCTACAAAACATTAACATTCAAATCTTAAGAAATATTTACATTATTATTATATTATCATTCTATCTTACAGTACTCCAACAAAAATTGGATATTCTCATTCTTACGTCGCACTGTGGGCTAGAATGCCGAAATTTGTCTGAAAATAAGATAACTCTTGACAGAAAACTCCGATTTTAACG
>JAPYYV010005138.1:0-15759 GCA_030522625.1 Copidosoma aretas | reverse complement strand
ATTTTCGTTACTATTAATAGGATTAGTTTTATTCGTTAATTCATCGTGTACAATATTTATTATTGAATTATTTGGTTGATAAGTATATTTATGATTAACCCCTGAAGTGTAGTCATCTACATTAACGCTCTAGTAAAATTTTCATCTTTTAAAATTAATTCCAGGTAACTGTTATCATTATATGAATCGAAATTCAAATCGACGATCTATATTATACTGCAATTTATATAAGAATTTGTTACTTAGATTTTCGATTTCTAAAATCCCCAAAACTTTGGCGTACAATAATCCCAAATAAACTTCAAATTAATATGCTAAGGTGTTGACAATGCCTTCCGACACTCCGCTAATTCACCTCCGACGGCACCGAGAGCGAGCTAGAGCAGAAAGTCGGACCGCGCGAGGTAGGTATGGATAGGTACAACAACGCGACCTGCGCTTGCTCGTGCGAAGGGGGAAGAAGGAAAAGGTGTACTTATAGCTACGCGAAAAAGAGGGGAGAGAAAGCACAGGTGTTCTTCGACTGGTTGGCGGCTTTGGCGGCGGTAGCTCCTACAGCCGGCTCTCTCAGTCTTTCGCCAGTGTCGGCCGAGTGTTCCGCGCGGCCCGGCTTTCGTCCTCGAAACCCCTTCTTCGGGGAGAACAGCGTAGCCGGCAGTTTGATCGAAAAATCCGCCGATCCATTTTTTTTTCTTTTTCCTTTTCATTTCTCGTTCTGTGTGCTCCATATAGTTATCATTGACTGTATAGAGTCCCCTTTGTCCTGTGCGCGTATGACAAGTGAAGCTTCAAATTACATCGCAGAGCCGGTCATCGCTACACTTTACAATACCGGTGCAGCTAGTCACACGGTATACCGGCGGCTCGCGGGTGTACGAACACATAGTATACATGTAACACACGAGGAGTAGGAGGTGGCGGCTAACGACGCGAGCGGAGAAGACGCCGGAAATCGCAGCTGGGTATTATGCTAATCAGACGGCGCTCAGAATGCGGGAGGAAGAGCTCGAGATATCACTCAAGGTTCGTGCCTCTGCTGGCTATGCTCAGCGCTTATTTGAATCTCCGGTTCCCAAAGCTCCCTCCCCCACTCCTGTAGCCGTTTCTTGCTCTTTGGGAGATTTTTGCCGACGCGCGACTGTGGGAGAGGACTCGTGATTCTCGTGAAGTAAGCGATTACTTTTTCCCGAGATTGCGATCGTCAGCACCGTTTCCTCCTTCTTCGGGATTCGAGTTATTAGTCATTTGATTCTGAACTGATTGTACATAGGGGGAATAATTTTATTCGATACTGGCCGTGTACCGAGGTTTGGTGGTGTCGATTTGAACATTTGAACGCCTGATATCAATGGGAATTAACTATTAGAAAATAAATGTAAAGGCTTTTGTCACTGTTTTCTGAATCGCAGGTATAGTTATTGAGCTTTCTGGGCAGATTACGGTTTCTATGGCGCCGCAAAATGAAGGTATATTCGCGTACAACATGCAAAATAAAACAATTTTTGCTCTTGTACAAAAAATCGAGTTCTTGCTTAGTTTTCGAGATATCGAGGTTGAAATGTTCGGAAATTCAGCCATCTGCGGAATGGATTAGGGATTGTTATTTGTTCAGCGGGGGCCAGACGCCGCTGCCTCGGCGGGGATCCAGGGGGCGAAGCTCACCCCCCCATTCCCCCCAACACACGTTCAAAGAAGACAATTAAAGTTTTCCGGTACTTCAAAATTGTGTTTTCCACCTTCTAACCTTAAAATAGCACTTTCATCGCTTGATTTTGGGTTCTCAGACGGAAAAATAATATTAGTAACTCGTTCGTAAAGGCTTTTTTCCGAACCTCGTTATGGCCCTCGCCTTCGGCTCGTGCCGTAAATTTTTCGGTTCGTAAATCCAAGCCATTCCGACCTCGTTCGAAATCTACTATTTTTTCGAATAGGTATCAGCGATCTAAAAGCACGTGTTGTAAATTTCAGCTACATTTTCCGTAAGATGTTTCTGTAAATATATTCTGCATTTTCGGGATTTTCGGAACTTTTTGACCTCGATATCTTGAAAACTAAGCAATGTATCGATTTTTTACGAGAGTAAAATGTGTTTTACTTGAATTTTCTACACGAGTATACCTATATTTTGCGGTGCCACAGAAACCGTAATCTTTCTCATAGAGGAAGTTTGTTATTGGCAAAAAATGAAATTTCCTAAAAAACAAGTAGGGAATGTTTTTTATAGTGTTTTTGAGATAAACATATATGACATTAAGAAAATGCCTTTCTGTATGTGTGTTTGTGTGTGATCAGTCATTTCAAGGGGCCCGTTGAACGATTTTAATTATACATGGCTTCAAATGATCGTTTTATTATTTTTATAGCAGCTTGAAAATGAAGATAAAATTTTTAAAAGATTTTTGAACATTTAGTAGTGTGCAGTAGACGGTAATCTGTTTTCAAACTGTTATATTGATTTAATTACAAATCATCATATATTTTAAAACAAAAAGCAGAAGAATATAACTTAAGGAAGCTTTGTGCTAATTTATTGACAGCAGTTTTTTACTCTTGACAACATTATGACTAATAATTTACGCGATTTCAAACTATCAAATATGATGCCCTTATAGTGTTGCTAGTGTTACTTTTTTTCAGTAGCACCGATGCATTAGCCGGCTATTTTTGAAACAGACGACGTTTCATTTTATTTTTGGGTTTGTTATGGCTCTGAGGAAACCTCATACCTTCGAATTTTGCCAGTGTTACCTTAAAGGTTTTATTTATATCTGAATAAATTTTCATTCTATTCTCATCGCTCTATTACTGGTTGAATTCCCTTAAGCCAGTAATCGTAAAAAGATATTAAGCACTTTTAACAAAAATTAGGTGATTGGGTAATTGGTAAAAAGTGCCTTGTTTCAGAATAAAGGCCCACATTAGAAATACCCGCCGATGCATTTTAATAGGTCCAAGTAAAGATTGGCAAAAACAGAACGCGATTATTAAATCAAAAGTAAGCACTTTCCAAATAACACTCAAAGCAAAGAACTAATAAAACTAAAAAAGAAGATTTTATACAAACGCTTAGGAAGATTAAAATGGCTCTCCCACAACAAATGTAAATCGATTGCACCACAGAGACCATTAAAATACAATATGTAAAAACTTATACAATTTTGATCATGGGAAAATGTTACTTATACACAACAGTGAATGGATAAATTTACCAGACTTTTGCAGCTACTAAATTCGAAAGAATCGATGTGTTTGCTTGGGGCGATTAAAAAATTATTACCGTCAGAGCGTTACTACATACATGTATGATGTATAAAGTCAAATGGAGGGAGGCTTATATTAACGATTTCGGCCGAGCGCGGGTAGCACTATACACCTGGCAAATGGGGGAGTCCAGTGTGAGTAAAAATCTAAAGCTACCAATATTTCCTCTTTTGTTATTCTCAAGACAATTTTTGTGTTAATAGTTTCCCGACTGAAGTTTATTATATACTGAAAAGTATTTAAAGGGGTGCGGTGCGTCATGTGTCAATAGACGATTAACCCGACGGGTTCGTGTAATAAGTATGTATAAGCGTAAAGAGCTCGCATGTGTGTGTATACTATACTTATACCCATTGATGGGGAGTGCCAGTTGCGTGAGGGTGGAGGGACTCCTATTTAGGTACCGGCACCTTTACGTATTCGCAGATGTGTAAAAGTTGTAATAAACCAGCTTTGGAGACATACACACGCAATGCTTACACGAGCGAATCTACGAAAAAATTTTTGTTTCCCTTCTTCAAAACTTGAAAAGCTGGAATTGTAAGAATATTTTTTTACCGTGTTAAGGGCTCATTTTTTAAATCAACTAAGCTGGGGCATACAATTTTGGTTGTACGCCGTTTATTTTTTGAGCAAAAAAATCTTGAATGTTGAATTAAAGATCATTAAGGGAGTTTGTGACCTTATATTATACACGTGTACCTGTTCGATTTAACGTTCTTCTAATAATTTTTTACATGGATTATTGATAGTTCACATAGATTAACACTAAAATATCTTTAAAAATGTTCAAATCATAGAAATTGCAAGAAATTTTTTTAAATTCTGATAAAACGCCGAAAGGAAAAGAAAATTTGATCACTATTGAAATATACTAAAAACATTCCAAAATGCATGAAAATTAAAATTTGTAATAAGCGGCAACGACAATCAGTCTAAAATTTTGTTATGTCATTACTATAAATGCATCTGAAATAACATATAACTTTTTTTACGCTATTTTGATACAAAATTTGTCCACAATGCCTTGAAATGTGAGATTTTTGACAGCTATTCCTATACACTCTACGTGCTAAACGAGTAGAGTTTGAACGTTGAAAACCACACCGGCAATCGTTCTGAAATTTTTACGCAATATAGATAATGGATACTGGATAAGTCTTGACTCAGAATTTCAACAAAATCTGACCCGAATTGATTTTGGCTCCAACTTTCTTAAATAGTGGGTGATTTGTTCATTTAGATTGTTTGTACCTGCCTCAGGGAAGGAAGTACCATAATTTTTTTCAATCATTGAAATCTTTTCAAAATTTCCTTTTCTTGAAAGTTTAAAGTATTATTTGCTCTGTATATTTATGAATCTCAAAATTATACTCTTGATATTCTACTCCTTCTAGAGATCCAAGTTTTTTAAATCTATTTGTTTCAAATGTTTCGTGTTATTAGTTTCCAAATGTTTGTGTTATTTTATCATCAAGAATGTGAAGTAAAACGCTTCGACGTTGTAAACAAGTAGAACGTGATTGCTTTGAATGTGTAATATCATTTATGTATTGCTTCAATGGTGTTTGTCAAAACACTTACTTGTAATTACATATGGCATATTTATATTCCTATCACATTGGTAACATTGGCTGATATTTCGTTACACGTTAAAGAATATTTAAGAAAATATTAAAATAATATTACAAGAATATTTTAATGATATTTTAGGTGTATTGTAAAAATATTCAATTTAGTTTATAACGAATATATTAGAAATATTGCTGAAGTAATGCGGCAACTTTCATGGTAGCCATGCGTAAAAAAATAAAAATTTTGACATGACAAAAAAACGGAAAACAATGTTATTTTTTTTTTCTCAGAACTCGATTCCTATACATTGAATCAATCTAAAATACAGTGCTGCACCCCGAAATTTCACATTTAAGTATCATTCAAAGTATCTCTTGGTAAGGATACATCACGGTTCACAGACAAGCTTTGGCCCACAGAGGCGCTGAGGGTCTTAGTCAAGATTGCGTCTTTGCGCTCACAAAGTATACATATATCGGACAACGTGAGCGGGAGGTGTGCATTAGTTCAGTCTTGGTGCTTATGCCCTATAGACCTGGACATAGATACCCGGTCCGAACTTGAGTAATGCATCGGGCCATTCCAGGTGGGGATTTTCCCCACCCTACAGGACTTGTCCTGGGAAAATGCAGAACGGTTGTTAGTCATCCCCTACCCCGCTTATTCCGCTTTTCTTCCCTCTCCCAAGTGCTGAGTGCTGTAACTTGTGTCTTTAGAAAAGAGCCAGTCGTATAGCACTATAACATACATACAAAAAAGTATGCATGTACATGTTTGTTATGTAAGCGAACTATATGTTTCTCGTATATGTAAACTTCGAGGTATACTTTACATGCACAAAGACGCCATCTTGACTGAGCCCTCCAGCGCCTCTGTGGGTCAAAGCTTGTCTGCGATACACTGAGAGACCAATTTTAACATTGGTAACATATATGTTGTTATAAATATTAAAGGATATAGTTAACATTTAATAACATCAAATTAAATTCCATACTAAGGAAGAATAATTTAAATGTCAAAAAAAATTTTTTTTGTCATCTTATAAATGTGTATGCCTTGATGGTGAATATTTCAAATAAGTCGAATTATTATAATTGACTATACCATCGAATATTGTGCTTATTTTTCGATATTTCATCGATCTATGTAGCGTGTTTTATTGCGAAAACAACGATTTACGTTAAAAAATTGTCAATTAAAAATCAACAGAACAATGAAAAGAAGCTTGCTCCGGCTGGGGCTCGATGGTATAGTCAATTATAATAATTCGACTTATTCAAAAATTTTTTTTGTTAATTTTGCATGTTGCATATTCAGGTACTGTTAGGTACAGAAAAACACTTAAAAAAAGTTGAGAAACTTTTTTGTTTTTTATCCGATCTCCTTTTTTCAAGGCTTGGATTATTTCTTAAAAGATTTTGAACAAAGTTATTGCAGAAATTTCATATACAAAGTCCTGTAAAATGTATGAATAATTGTACGGAACTTTTTATACCTCGCATATTCTATGAAATTTCTACAATAACTTTGTTCGAAATCTTTTAAGGAATAATCCAAGCCTTGAAAAAAGGAAATCACATAAAAAACAAAACAGTTTCTCAACTTTTTCTGAGTTTGTTTTTATACTTAACAATACCTGAATATGCAAAATGTAAAATAAAAAAAAAAATTTTTTATACTCCTAAATTATTCTTTTTAAGTATGGAATTAACTTTGATGTTATTAAATGTTAACTATATCCTTTAATATTTATCACAACTTTAGTGCTATACAGTGGTATAGAACCTCCTTAACCACAGAGTTTTGATGTATTGATAGTTAACATAACACATGCTAGGCTACAAAGGGCATCGACTTGATTAAGAAGTACAACCTATTACACGATTTGCTGCTTGAATCGATCGAAATATTTAATAAGTCATGGTATTGGTGCATTTATAGTCTCTGTTTATTGACCAAAGTTATTATATAGTGATTAGCCAACTCTTGATTCACTTGTGCGCGTGCACTAGTCAGGAAATGCACTCGCGTTAAGTACAACAAAACGTACCGGACTTTGTGGTGTTGTACAGTGTTTGATATCAAGTCACTTACGATTTCCGTTCACGATGCTGATATTGCTGACATCTTATGTGCGGATTTTTCATTTCAAGCTGAAATGTTAACTATTAACATACAAATGCTTCACACTAGTGTGCGTATAATAATACCTTCTATTTGCCACCAACATGCGTATCATCTTTATTCGTAACAGAAAAATACGTTAAACTGCCAATAAATCGGTCTCTCAGTGTAGATCCTCATGATACGTTTACGTCCCAAGTACCCGACATCCAATCTATTTTTCGGGGACTCGTCCGTATACACCCACAGACCGAATAAGAGACAGAAGGAAGGGAGGAAGGGAAGTAATAGGGGCGAGTAAAGACGAACCAGAGAGTGCTGCATGCATATATACGCACAGAGAGAAAAAAAAGCCTTTTGCCACGGTCGAGCAGAGAGCTTGCTCCGGAGAACGATGTCGCGGGGTTGGTATATACTTATATGCGTGCGCCGCCGCTGTCGGAGAAAATACACTCGCTCATGTGTATAGCTCGGTATATTCTACCCACAATCCGAGCACAGGTGCACTTGATGGTTGTACAACGCATCACCCACACACACACACTCGCGCAATAGTGTTGTACAAGCGGCCACGAGGCTAAGGTTGAGGCCCTCCCGCATGGGCCTCGCTCGCGTCCTTGCAAGCGTCAGTGTGTGCGACTCGTGTGTGAGCGCCTCGTTCATTCCTCCGTGCAACCTGTGTACTCGCCTTGGTGCACCGATCTATCTGCACGTAAGTATAGTACCGAGCTGTGCGCTTTGATGTAGAAAGGACGCTCTGATGATCGGGAAAGAGGGAGAGAATAGGCCGAAATTTCATGGGAAATCGAGGAACGTCGATTGTTGGCTCGTTGTTGTTTCTTTGATCTTCAAGTGATGTTTGAAAATTTCGTGACTTCTGGACGGAAAAGTTCTTTACTGACCTTTATTCTTTGTTGAAAATCTGAAATGTTTGAGTATTTGGTCTCTATCATGGTTTTCCCTCTGTTCCATTCATCGTATTTCGCTGTTTACAAGGAACACGAGTAATCTTCAGAAAAACGAGAAAAAATGGTCGTCTCAAAAGGCTGTTTTAAACACGCGAACCTCAGTTAATGATCATAGTGATGATAAAAGGTATTACTCAAAAACACTTTAGTGTTCATTCTCAGCTCATTGCAAGCGTGATGCAATTAAGTTTTTAAAGTTACATGTTCAAGCGTAATAAAACTAATTGATTAAATTGTTTAAAGTTTATAATACTGGTGTTCCAATCACTTTGCAGAGAGGTTAACGGCATTACGAGAAAAAATCAGGTGTACTTTTGATACAAGGAAAGAATACAACCAAGAGGAGATCACAAGGGAGGAATTAGTGCGTCAAATAGTGAAGCTGGAAGTACAGAAATCGCCGGGAGTGGTCCGCATTGAGAGTAAGGTTAGGAAGTTTATGCCAACGAATATTGGAAGTTGTTTATGGGACTTACTCTCGAAAATATGGAACGGCCTTGGGATTCCAGAGGATTGGAATAAGGGGCTAATAGTAACAATTTACAAGAAAGGAGAAAAATAAAGGGTATCAAACTACAGAGGAATAAACTTAATGAGCACGGCGTACAAAATTTATGCAGGAGTTTTAAATGACAGGTTAGTGAAAGAAATAGACAATAAATTTGAGGAAGGTCATTTTGGCTTTAGAGAAGGGATAAGGGCGACGGACACGATTTACGTATTAAACCACATTATAGATAGAAAAATAGGAAGAAAAAACGGGAAAGTGTTCTATTGTTTTGCAGACTTTAAAGAGGAATTTGACAGAGTGGATGGACGGGTTTTAAACGGAAACATGAAGAATATAGGAGTGAGTGAAAGACTGAGAGAAATGATAACGGAGACGTACGTAGAAACTCAAAATCAGGCAAAGGTAGGGGAAAAAAAAGAGTAGCCCGTTTTGGACGACAGAAGGACTGAGACAGGGGTGCCCACTCAGTCCTACACTGTCTAACATATACATAAGCAACCTAGAAACAGAGTTGAGAAAGGGCAAAGCGGGTGGCGCAATCATAGTCAATAAAAAGGTATGATCAATCACATATGCAGACGACGTAGTACTAATAGCTGAATATGAAGAGGACCTAAAAGATATGCTGTTAAGGTTCAGAAAATTTTCAAACAAAAAGAAGATGACTCTAAGCACAGAAAAAACAAAGGTATTGGTATTTGAAAAGAGCCCAAGAAGTGGAAAACAAAGAAGGTGGAAATGGAACGGAGAAGAAATTGAGGAAGTAAAGGAATTAAAGTACTTAGGATTCACACTGCAAAAGAACGGTAAAGCAACGGCGCACATAAGAGACAGAAAAAATAAAGCAGTTGTAGTTATGAGGTCTACGTGAAGCATTGGCCAGAGATTATTTAAATGAAACTACGGCAGAAGAAGGATGATGTTTACAGCGTTGGTGGAAAGCGTGGCACTAGTGGGAGCGGAATGGTGGGGATGGTCACTGGAGGAGGGAATTGACAGCATCAAGAGAGTGTACACAAAGTGGATCTTGGGCCTCGACAGGAACACACCAAACTACAGAGGAAACAAAAGAACTGGATATATCAAGAAGAGCGCTATTGAGGGCGGTAAAATATGAATGGAAGGCAATGAACTCAAAAGAAGTACTAGTGATAAAGAGCATCAAGGAAAGAAACTAGATAAGAGAAGGAGAATACAATGAACACTGGAAAGAAAAGAGAGATTTAGTGCTAGACATAAAAAAGGTACCAGTCAGAAGTAGATCAAAGAGACTATGAAGAGTACTTAGAAGAGAAAGCAGAGAAACTCCTTAGAAACGAAAGAAGAGAGAGGATCAAAAATATAGAGGAATCAAAACACTGCGAATACTACAAACAGATAAAGGAAGTTAGCGCCCCAAAATATCTGACGGACAACAGGCTGAACAAGGAAGAAAGCTAATAGCAAGGTATGGATGCAGCAACGTACTAACGACAAAAGAGTACTGAAAAGAGAAAGAAGAGCTCATATGCACAATGTGCGCGAAAAAGGTAGAGACAATGAGACACATAGTTGCCGTGCAGAAAAACCAAATGTAAGTTAAGTGTTCAAGAGGTATTGGATGGTGAAGGGAAAGGAGTCGAACATCTAAGGAAATTTGACAGGATAAGGAGCAAACCGGAACAGAACTCAGAAGCAGAACAAACCGTATTTGCAAGCCAAGAAAAAGAAACGAACAGACATAGATAAAGAAAAAGGCCGCATTAAAGGCGGTAAAGAACTCAAATTGAATCAGGCTTTGAAAAACACGTGGGGGTACCAAATCCGGAAGAAGAAAAGGTGAAAAAAGAAAAAACCAAAAGCCAGTATGAGTGGGAGCAAAAAAATGGACAAGTTGGTGAAAAGCTGCATTAGTGAACTGAGTGAAGAGCAAAAGCAAACGATGAGAATCAAAGGACTAATAGGAAAGCTGCTCACATAAAACATGAAGGCAAACGAATGATTAGAACGAGAGGAAGAAGAAATCAAGAGAACAAAAGAGGCGTATGAGGAAAGAGGACTGAAAAACAAAGAATTGATTGAGATAGTGAGAGAGTTGTACATCAAGAGTGGCAAAAAAAATGGAGAAACAGTGGAAGATACAGGGAATGGGGAGGAGACAGATGCTACAGGAGACGAGCAGGCAGTCGAGGATGAAGACGAGGAGGAAGCAGAAAAGAATCACAGAGCAGAGACAAACGAAAAGCTAGAGTAACACGAGACAAGAGAGTGTAAGTGTTAATAAGTACAGTGTATCAAGCGTAAATTTATTAGCAAAATAATAAGTACCAATCGATATAAGCCCAAAAAGTGATGTGTTCCCAATATGAAAGTATAAAAAGCACGTGCGTAAGTAGTGCCAGAGATAAAATTTAGGTATGCTGATAAAGCACGAATTGCCATAGTACAAAAGTGTGTGAACCGATTAAGGTTAAGTTAATGCGTGCACAAGAAATATACATAAAAAGTATGAGAAACAAAGACTAATGTATATATAACTATTTGCATGGATATCTTATTTTGTAACTATTTATGGAAAGATGTGTAAAAAAATTTGTAAGAGCCTATGTCGAAAAAAACCAAACTACTTTTGTAAAAAGATAAAGTTTAAGCAAAATAAAGAAAATAATAATAAATAATACTGGTGTTCCATTTGGATTTACAATGCAATATATACAGTGCATTAGGCATGTGCGATATTGGCTTCGAGACGAGACAATGCGGTGTCAGTCCAAAAAAAAGCGAGACCAAGACCATGGAAAGTCTCGTCTCGTACCATCTCGAGGTCTCGAAACGAGGTCTCGATACGAGACTTCTGTGAGTGTTGAAGGTCTCGAGCTTTTTCGAGACTTTGAGACAAGCCTGAGTCGAGACGAGACTTTGAGAAATGTATCAAGAAGAGACTTGGATATATCGAGACACCTACAGTGCATCATCAAAATGTACAAGAAAAACCATACGCCAGGAAAGTATCAAAAGTAATATTTTGGAGCTTCTTTATTGATTTTCAATTAACGTCTGATCAAAATTCAATTAATAACTTTTTCGTCCGTCTTGGTTTTCAAGACAACCAGTGCGCTCTATTTAAAACAATATATTATGACCACTGCAGACAATTGAAAAATCGGACGTTTTGCACGCAGTACTCAGAGAAAATTTTAAAAAGCTCACAATCACTGCAGCCACGTCAGCAATAAAAACGCAGGATATTATGCGCGCATGTGCCATCCAAAGAAGAGTCTCGTTGTAACGGTACGGGCAATGCCTGCGCTGATTAGCGAATCAGCATCTGCGTCAGAGAAAACTTCTTCTGCAGCCCCGTTTCCATTTTCCACCGCTTGTATATGTACGTACATATACCTATCGCAAGAGCATAAATACTTATAAATACAAAGTACAAATCCTGCACGTACACTTTCTCAAAGCCTTCTTTATACACTCTCGAAGCTCCGTCCGCTAGTATGCGCATGTATATATGAACGGTAAACTTTGCTCACCGAGTCCCGCCTATTCCGTACCTGCACGCCATATTACTCCCTTTTATTTATGCCTGCTTGTATTGCGTATAGTAGTTTACATATGCCCGTGGCAAATGATTTATCTTGAAAGAGGCGGGAGTGTTGGGTACTGCTTTTTTCACCATCCTTGATCTTTGATCCTTGCCGATTTTTATCTAATGGCTCTCCTCTTGAGTACTTATACAAGTTACCTGGAGAATCACTAGTACACAAGTTTGGGTAGTGTTCTGTATTAATTTCAGTGAGTTTTAATTCTCACACGACGGTCGCTGTTCGTTCAGCGAAGGTGAGGGTTTAGCGGGGCGATTGAACTTCGTTGTAAAAGTGGAAGTAGCGTCGGCTAAGGTACTCATCCGAGTATTCGGCAACGTGCTTGCAGTATACATTCAATAATTTTATTAAGGTATAGTCAACGCAAAACGTATTTTTATTGCAAAAACGTTGAAACCTGAGATTTAAGTTGTTATCACTGACATACGTAAATTTTATAAAGATTTAGCGTGCCTTTGTAACTTCCAATACGCATAAAAATTGTTACTGACAGCGATTGTTTCAAAATCAATTATAATACGAGAAATATCATAACCATGATTCATCCATTAAAAGATTAAACATTTATACATTATTATAGTGACAAAATTGTTCTTAACTTTCTGCATTTTATTCTTTTTAACAGTTTGGTTATGTAAGTGTCAACTGACGATGATTAACAATAGTGATTTGAAAAATCAATGATACATGTTACATTAATCAGGTTGAGAACAACTGGGGCTGCTGAAGTACCTTAAAAATTGTGCAAGGGGAGAACGGTATCTAATTGTATTGCGATTTATTTTTTGATTTTTGTAACTAATTATTGGGGTTAACGCTTGTGTCATACTTACGTTTAAACTTGGTACCTTTCGGATTTTAAATTTATAGTCACCTCACTTGTCAAATGACTCGATATTCGGAAATAATCCAAGGCCACTAGTGTACGTGGGATGCATTCATCACACACTCGCATTTCTGAGAAACAGAATCCATACCATCAGACAGTGTTCACGAGATGAGGATTATATGGGTGAGATGTTGACGGAGACAGAGAACATTCGTTGGCCTGATTTTCGAACTAATCCATTCAAGCCGTCATATTTATTCGAAAGATCCGCGATAAAGAAAGTCAGTTTATTTTTTTTCTCCTGTAGGATTCTGAAAGTGAATGACGCTGCTACGGTTTGCTCTGTTCAACACAAAAAATTTAAAAAATTTTTCACTTTATTTTAACTTCAAATTATCGAAAAATTGTTTTCACCAAAATTTTCAAAAGTCGCATTCAAAATCACATCATAAGGTTCACACCTCGTTTGGTATGAACAATAATGTATTTCCTACTTTTTGAGGCTGTAAGTAAATACTTTTCGTGTAATCACTCATGTATGTAACTACAGTATGAACTCCAAGAAGAATCGATACAGCTTAATACGTAATTTTTTATCGATTCATACGAATATACCCCTCGCATGTACGCATGTCTAGATGTAAACACATCCATGCCAACGTTAAAATTAGCCTGGGTCGTTAAACTCGGTTGTCGCTTGGTGATCAATTGTAGTTACTATTAGAGTTTAATGCCCATTTTACACTGTACGTACATCGATGAGTGCAGGGTCTTCAAGACTACAGGGCCTTGAATAATATTCAAGGATATATGTTGCACCACTTTTGACACAAGTTAATTCTTTTTTTCATAAAGTGTTTCTACTTATTCCCCGAGTAAGTATGCATACCAAATGAACTTGTCGCAACTGCGTTTCATGTTTCGTGCCTCATAGAGAGAAACTAAAGAGACCATAAAACGTGAAGTATCTAGCTCGTACAAACACGCATACAACACGCGTAATAAAAAAACGACATTACTCGCCAAAGCATTTGATTATGATGTTTGTGTAAATTTTCCCAATCGATAAGTTGACTATGCGCTGTGTAACGATGGCATTAAAGCACAGATGGTTTAGTCGCTGCAAAAATGAGAGTTCGCGAAATGCTCCGCTCGAAATTTGCATAGGGGTATGCTGGTTTTTTATCTGACCTTGAATTTTGGAAAAAAGCTGTTACTACAGTAGCTCTAGTGTAAATCAATGCGAATGAACGTGCATACTGCTGCCAACATTTGGACACAAGACTTCATAATTTTTTTAATTTAATTTTTCCATTCTGTAAATAATACGTTTATTGTAGTTATGAAAATTATCATTTTAGGCTGGCTACTTCTATATTTTTATGGACAACTCTTATATTCTTATCGTATCAAGATCAAATTTCTCAGTCATGTAATTATTTAATTAATTATTTATACCAATTACAATAATTATAATGATAATGATACTCCAAAAATAACAAAAAAATTTTTAATCTAAAGTTTAATAAATGTTTAATCTGAAAAAGCTAATTATTCAACATTTGTGAGCAAATTTTTTAAAATAATTATGTTCAGTAAAAGTTTTGGGGTAGTATGAAAAGTGCTCAAGAGGCAGAGGCTCCTAATATCTTAAAACAAATGCTAAAAATATAAAAAAAATACTTTTAAAAAATCCATTAAATTCGCATAATTTATTTTTATTATTTTTTGAAAAAATCAAATGATTAGACTTTTTAAAAGAGATATTCTTGAATCCATTAATTTAAATTACTTTCATTGATTTCTCAATATCTCGTTTTTAAATTTTGCTGCTCTCAATAACTACATTTAGTCTCAACCAATTACACGACAAATAAACGGGGTTATTCACGTGAACCATCAATCATTAAAAAATTATTTTTTTTTAGTAAGTTTCATAATCTTTAGGCTGCTATAAGAATAAAAAAAAGAATATTTGTACCATGAATAATTAAAATCGTTCGTCACATTCCTGAGATATGACTGATTTTTCAAAAAAAAACCGTGGTATATCATTGATGAATAAATAACTTGTCTACATGACTTTTAAAACAAAAAATGAAGTTATTGTTATGCTTGGTAATGAATAATTATTTTGAAATAAGTCTTGGATCATTACAATCTGTCAACGGGTATCTGAGATACGCCTGATCCCACACACACGCGCGCGCGCGCACACACATACACATTACACACACACACACACACACACACACACACACACACGCGCGCGCGCACACATACGCACACAGATAAAGAGAGAGAGAGAGAGAGAGAGAGAGAGACAGAGAGAGACATTTTTTAAGGAACAGACATTGTTTTAGATGATGTATTTTTATCATAATGACTTTATGAAATATTTATAACATGTTTTAAAGAAAACTTAATTTTTTACTGATGCAAAGCTTCCTCTAGGTGGAAGCCAAAGAAATAAATCATGTACACGATAAGATCAGTTTTATATATTTTAGCTCATTAATAAAAACGGATTTTTTAATATTTTCTTTGTATTTAAATTTTTAGTTATTTTGATCACAAAACGTTACGTGACCTCACCGTCAAAAAAGACGGTTTTTATGATTGGATTTTTGAATATTTTCTTTATTTTTAACTTTTTAGTAATTGTGATCGAAAAACGTGACGTGACCTAACCGTCAAAACCGTGTTTTTTGACGGTGAGGTCACGTTACGTTTTGGGATACCAATAGGTATTTGAATTTTAAATTTTAAAGGAGTCTATGGGGCTTATTCCTCCGCCAGGGGCGCTCGCCATCACATAGGGTACAACCGTACATTTTGTATATCTATATTCATTAATGCGCACGCATCAGGATAAATACAGATATACAAAATATACGTTTTGTA
>JAPYYV010005137.1:0-41784 GCA_030522625.1 Copidosoma aretas | reverse complement strand
TGGGTAAACTTGACAGGTGTTACTTTTTCCCTTACTGGTGCACTACAGAATCATGCTCTGCTCGGCACGTTAAAAACTTATGTGTACCTCTTTCCGTGTGCCTCGATTCTACTCATGGACTCCCTTCTCGCGGTGCGAGTCCGTAACATGTAATACCATGTCCGAGGACGTGAAACTGTTCCGGAGTGCTCGAGGTTTTGCCAGCGGTGGAGGAGGCGAGACGTCGCTCGCAAGTCGTTACTAGTGCGTTGTTGCTCTTCTCGTCGTCCCGCGCTGTAATCTCATCGGGGCTTCCGGATCTGTTGGATCAGCGTACGTCGTGCACCGAGAGCATACTACCATACGAGTTTTCGTTGACCCTATTATCACCACTACCAAGTATCATACGAGTGCCCTGAAAGTTCGCAGGAAGATGTAGTTTTGCGCGCAAAGGAAAAGCTATGCGTGGAGGCGCGCGGGCGGAACGCGATGAGCCTGCAGCAGGTACTACTCGGCGACGCGCGAGCCCCGTCGTCGACCGTCATCGCGATTGGCGACAGGAGCCGGGACAAAAAGTGCGGCAGCAAAGTCGCGAGGACCGAGAAGAACCGACCGCGCCTGGCACTGCGGTCACGGGAGGGCCCCGGGGACGATGAGCCGCAGAGGAGGGGCCGGACGATCCTCGACGTCGGGGCCAAACCGTCCAGGGTAACGCCGAAGCTCACTCTGAAGGTGATTCGGGGGGGGGGGGGGGGGCGCGGTCCAGTCTGGACCGTCGCCGAGCATCGAAAGGTTTTTTTTTTTCCCCCGGGAGTAGGAGTAAAATTCCCAGACGCCGCACTCGAGTGCCAGTATCATGCGTGTGCGGATAATAATAGTCGAGAGCGAAAAAAAGCGCGGCCGTTCGGAAGTGCATCGGGCCGCGGATAGATGTATGATGATGAATTTGCTCCGCACGCTCGGGGAAAGAGAAAAATTTAATCATTGCCCGCGCCCGGTGTAGTATACGGAGAAAGTTCCGTGCAGGCGATGCAAAGATATTAATGCAAAACGCGCGTGTGCGGGGATATTATGCACTTACAATCTCTCATAATCGTGTATTAATGCGCCGCGCGTGAAGTTTGCTTCGTACTTACGCCAGGTTTATAATTAACGCTCTCGTATCGTTGATTTCGAATCGCAACAGTATGGTGGGCTATCCGGCTCGCACGAGAGGAGCAATCCCCATCGTGGAGAAAACGTAACGATGACGATGGCAGTAGGTACAGAGCGCAGCTTTTGACGGGAAAATAATCGAAATTTCTAAAAAATACGAGTTTCAGAGTTACGATTGAAAGGTAAAATTGATATAAATATCGAAGGACGCGACGATGCATTTTTACGCCGCGCGAGTATAAGCGTATTGCACATACGTACAATAATCAATGAAATCGTCGCGTAGGGGGGGGGGGGGGTGGCTCTCTCTGATACATCATATGGTTGCAGTACCAGCATCAGTACCAGCGCCAGCAGCAGGAGCTGCAAGCTGCGGCAGAGCGAGAGCGCGCGGGCCTCTCGTCGCGCGAGAGGCTGATGCTGCCCCATCGGGAAGATGGGCCGTTCCAGGGAGGAGGTGGTGTTGGGTACTCTGGAACCACTGTGACTGCCGCGACCAACGGTACACCTGCGGTAGTCGGCATCATCCCCGCGGCACGGACGCAGCAACGGACGGACGAATCCCCCCAGGTAATGTATTATCAATGCAGATCAATTATCTTTCGAGCAGATATTATTACTCGGCTCCCCTTTTCACGGCCTTTCGCGCGTATTATTGTCATGATTATAATGCATGCCCGTTTTACAACATACATTTCAACGTCCGCGCGCGTTTTCGCAAAGTGAATCGCTGCGAGGTTTATTATACATGTTAAAAAAAAAAAAAAAAAAAAAAAAAAAAATATGTACATGGTGTTCGACACTTTTTACGATGTACCCTATAATATGCACGTGTGTGTCAAAACGAGTTTGCGAATGCGCGCCCCGAATTATTGGAGCGGCTATAATATCATCTCCGCACTGCAGAGTATATGGTGCAAGGGTGTAGATTACGTTGTACGTGCATATATTTTTGATTGCACTGATGGGTAGGCGAAATTAAACAATTATTTTGCACTCTCAGGGACTGTATAAGTGAATGTGAAAACGTAGTGACCTTGAATTTGTTGAACGCTCTTGAGAGCAGGATTAATGGCAATCGTGCGAATAATTGTCAACTTTTTTATTATACGTGATGTATACTCACCCCCGCCGCACCAAAATAACTTAATTAATGAGTATTACATATTGATTGTCACGTTTATCATAAGATTAAAGGGTCATTAAGAGGTGTATTATATATTTATATTTCACATTTTGCTAGACGCTGATGCAGTCGAATTGGTGGTACTTTTATTGATTTTTCTCGTCGCTCGTAGTCGTCGTCGCGGCCGCGGTGGCGGCAGGGCAGGGAGCAACCCTCAACCCAATCCCAGTGTTACCCCACCCTCTCCTCTCCCTCCCCCCACCCTAACCAGCCCCTAACCGCGCCTTAGATACGACGCCACGACGGGTTACGGGTCACGAGATATAATTTACCTTTTTTTTTATTTTTCTCTTTCGTATGCAGGTACACAATATTATACTTACTTCTCTCTGTACTAGTATATTGGAATATCTGCAGGGTTCATGCATGGATACAGAGTTTATTTTTTTTACACAGCGCGAAGAGCGCACGCGAGAGAGAAAGGAAAGGGGAGAGAGCAAAAAGGAGGTAGGGTGTACTGCATCAACTGCATGCGGTGGTCGTCCGGTCGTCGCGAGAGAGTGAGTTCAGTTTTCTTCGGTGAGTACGGGAGTCTCGACGAGTACTTACTTACGTCAACTTGAGTATGTGAAAATCGTATCCGAGTATGTTTTGTTTATAATGTATTTACGTACCCACTTTATTTTTGGTAATAGTTAAGTTTATCAAGCACTTGAAGGTTGTACTTATGTATGTGTGTACTCTTGAGCGTGAAGCATAAGGTCATCAGTCATCAGCACAAAACAACGTGAAAGAGAAAGAAAGCTCTGCGCTTTTTATAAGTATACTTTTTTCTCAAGCGTGTGGGAACTATACTAAACTTACTCAAGTTTTAGCTTTTTAAATTCTACCTTTCGTCTCGAAGGAAAATTTAAAAGGTACATACATACCTGATGATGCAGTTTACTAATACTTAGATATCCACGATGCTTATTATTTATTCTCACCGAGTCCGTCCATTCTCCATTGCATTGCGGTGGCGGCGGCTACCATTTTTATGTGAGCCTCGTTGTTGTATACACTGTACAGTGAATAAGTAACCCCATGCAGTTGTGTGTTGTGTGTGCAATGTGACACATGTCAGGCCACCCATAAAGGGCATCGCTTTTCTTTGTCCTTGCAGTAGTCTCATGGCCGTCACTGATCCATAAATCGTCTTAATCGCTCTCGTGTCCCTCATCTTCCCCTCTGCCCCTGCCTGCAGGCTGCAGCTGTCATCAGCTGATGTTCACACATGAGTTTTCTCGTCCGATTATTTATATCATAAAAACTGCGGTCGCGCACACTTTTGCCTTCCTGCCCGGGGTGTAGTCTATGGGTAGGCGTTTTGTTTTGGATTTCTTATTTGCCTGTACCCACGTACTTATAAGATATGTGCACAAGAGACAATAATAGTCACCCCTTTGGTGGCTGGCCTTCTGTATACTAAGCATCAATCTTTCCAGTGGAATAATTTAATTACTTTTTCGTTTTATCCTGCTTACAGTTGCATCAACAAAATTCTCGCAGCCATGAGAGAAGTAACATCGAAGGAGATGGCCGTCCCAGTTCGTCCATGCAATCTCGTGCACTGACGCATTTCTATGAATCTTGGCCAACAAAACCGGACCCATCGTGGCTGTCAAGTACAATGCAAAATGTAATTACATTAATGTGCAATGATAAACTTTAAAGTTGTACTAAAAGTAAATTCAAAAATTCACAGGAGCGGGCTGACCCGATAAATTCGTCATCTGGTAACAATACGAGTTTCCTCTCTGGAACGGATCAAAGCCATAATCGACCGGGTAGTAAGATGGACCTGGTGCACAACCTTTTGAGTACGCTGGGCAGCAGCGGCAGCAGCAACGACGGCCGAGAGGACATGAGTGTTACTTTGCTCTCAATGAGCAATTCTGTGGACAGCTGCATTGTCATGAGGCAGTCGGGCTGCCTGCCCCTTCTCGTACAGCTGATTCATGCGCCAGGACAGGATCCCGAGATACGGGAACGGGCTTCTCGAGCCCTCTACAACGTTGTGCACGCAAAAGCCGACGAAAAATCGCATAAGCGCGAAATTCGTGTGCTTCGTTTGCTAGAACAGTTAAGGGACTATTGTCAAACGCTGAGAAGTTCCCTGGGAAGGAGGCTAGAGTCTCAGGATGAGCTAGAGAGGCACCCAGGCAGTACTATCGCGGCTTTAATGAAACTCTCTTTCGACGAGTCTCATCGGAATGCCATGTGTCTGTTGGGGGGCTTGTACGCCGTCACCGAGCTCATTGAGATAGACCATGCGGTGCATGGGAGCGAGAGCATTGATCCAAATTGCATAACGTTGAGGCGGTACGCTGGCATGGCTTTGACCAATCTAACATTTGGAGATGGCAACAACAAAGCTCTGCTATGCTCTTTTTGCGAATTCATGAAAGCCTTGGTAATTATAACAGTATTTCTCTTTAATCGTCGTTTATCACAAAGTCTAGTTCAATAGTCATAAGCATAACTGAATTTTCATTTAGATCTCGCAGCTCAAAAGTCCGAGCGATGATTTGAGACAAGTTACAGCCAGCGTTCTGCGCAATCTTTCATGGAGAGCCGACAGCAGCAGCAAAAAAACGTTGCGAGAAACTGGAGCGGTCGTCAGTTTGATGAAAGCTGCGATGGAGGGACGCAAGGAGTCGACTCTGAAGTCCATTTTATCGGCTCTTTGGAATCTCTCGGCTCACTGTAGGGTAAACAAAGTTGATACCTGTGGCGTCCAAGGAGCTCTTGCCTTTTTGGTTGATATGTTAAGTTATAACGCGCCTTCAAAAACTTTGGCGATTGTGGAAAATGCAGGCGGAATATTGAGAAACGTATCGAGTTATGTAGCCGTTAGAGACGATTATCGGGCTATTGTGAGAGAACGTGGTTGTCTTCAAGTTAGTATATTTTTATATTGACTGATCTTTATAAAAAAAAAACAAGTCTTGGATAAGACAAAAGTAAATATTAAAATGTTGTCATAGGTTTTACTAGCACAGCTAAAGTCACCCAGTTTGACAGTAGTTAGTAATGCTTGTGGTACGCTGTGGAACCTCTCTGCCCGATGTCCTGAAGATCAACGCCTGCTTTGGGATCTCGGAGCTGTTCCAATGTTGCGAAGCCTTGTTCATTCAAAGCACAAAATGATATCGATGGGATCAAGTGCGGCCTTGAAGAATCTTTTTAGCGCTTGTCCAAATCCAAGTAATCTCGTGCATATGGATTCAACTGTGAGAGGTCTTGGGCTTCCTACTTTACCTAGTCTAGCAGCACGGAAGTAATAATAACTCCATATTATTTTGTTCTCCCAATATTCTTGTTCTTTGTAGCATTGGTATTGTAAAATTTAAATCGATAATTTAAATGTCAATATATTACAAACTTACAGACAAAAAGCTCTTGAGCAGGAAATTGATCAAAATTTGGCAGAAACTTGTGAAAACATAGAACCAAGCAATTCACCTATAAACAAAGAAGATAAATTTTTCAAGTTGGATCAAAGTTTTCTTAATGCTGCATCCAATGGGGCCGGAAAATCCGTGAACCATCGTCGAAAAAATAATTCAAGTCAACAAGCAGCTACGAATCAAGCAGGCTCTTCCAATCTCAAGCTGTCTTTAAACTTTCCTCGCAGTGAAAGTAGAGAATCCATGCGTTCCGTAACAAGTACACAATCTGATACAATTTTTGAAAAAGTTAATCGCCAAGCGCGGCACAGTATGCTGCCTGCCGGGTCGCAGATTAAACAACAATCTGCATCTTTACACTCGGCGGCGGACTTCGAGTCTGCTATTGCTGCCACTGAATCGTCGAAAGGTTTGTGTATTTCTTTTATAATAAAAAACGATTTCGTTTAACGCGGGTATAAATATATTTTAGGACTTGCTGAAAAGAAATACACTCTGCGCTACATGAATGCTATTCCCGAACGTTTGAAGCCTGGTGAACCTTTGCCCGATATGCGTGGCTTGAATTGCGCCAATTCAACAATATCATGGTCCGTAACTCCCAATCAAGAATTAGCTGGTTCAAATGGATTTCTACATTCGTCAGTTGAAAATAATTTAGCAGCCTCAAATTCTTGTGATTATTTGTCGTCAAATTCTAAAGTCTTTTCCGATTCTGAATCAAGTGTCCATAATTCTGTCAGCCCAAAATGTAAATCAGCATCTACAGTCAATGATGGTATGAATTATAATATATCTCTAAAGAGCAGTAGAAAAATCGTATCGTCAATTAGAGATGATATGCCAGAAAACCATACTCCAAGGAATTTTGGTAATCATGTATTGAAACATCCAGGGAAAACTTCTATCATCAACGAACAGAATCCTTCGTTACATTTAGTATCACCTGAGCCAGAACGATTGGAAACAAAACGAAAAGTTCCTGACGCTGTACAGCAGATTTCTTTGAATTCTAATTTTACTACTAAACAAAATAATTTCGATTTACAATCGCACAATGATGCATCAAGCTCAAAAGCTGACTCTCTTCGTTCTACAACCGCTTCAGGTAAATCTTTATACCAAGCCCTTACCATGCTACGTGTAAGTATCTGATGACTTATTCATCAAAAATACTGTTTTATTTTTCAACAGTAGAAAGTATGCCTACGTTAGATGCGTATAAATCTTTGGATAGTGATAGTGCTATCTTTGAAGAAGACCGCAGTTCAGAGCGAAATTTGAAAATTTCAAATCTCAGCTTGCCAATTGAAAATGTATTTGAAAATTCAAATACAGGAAAAAAGGAAAAAGTTCGTTACAGGTAAATATTTTGATACATGTCTTGCAAAATAATAAGGCGAACAAAAAAATCAATAATATTTCATATTTAATTGTAAAATAATAATGTTGTGTTTTTTTAAAGACCAGAGACTACTGTTAATATAACAGATCACGGAAGATGTCGAATCCAGTACAAAACGGATGTAAATTTAAATAAAAATGAAAATGACTTGACAGTTTACAAGGTAAGGATTAATTTTTTAATTTTTGTGATCTACGTAAGACTCGTGTAAATTTGATAATTTTTTTCATATTTTAGCCTTTGCATTTAAAATCATTGGAATTAGTTAATGAACAGCAATTACAAGATGATAATGATTTTAGCGAAGTGAAGCATACTAATGATTATTATACAGTACCAGAAACGTATACTCTCGAGAAAAAAATTCAAAACGATAGTCAGAATACATTTGTAAATGACGAATGTAGTATATCCCAGCAATGTTCCGAGCCTACTGAAATTAAAAATGAAGATCAAAGAATTCAGAATTCTATTGAAAGGTCAGAGCAAGTTCTTTTGGAATTGTGCATCACGGCGGAAGGTCTATCAGCTAACGTTTTGAGTGATGCAAAGTCAAAATCAAATGACACTATCGATGGCTTATACAAACAAGTAATTTCTGCAAATAAGATCGATTGCATTCGTGAGTCCATCCCGCAACAAATGGTAATATGTCACTTTGATTATTTAGTATTAAATGCTTTGACATTTATAAATATTTTCTTGCAACTTTAAAAAATGGAAATTAATTCGTGCATATATGTATATTTATTAGAAGGGAGGACCAACCAGCCATAGTCAGATGCAGGAACAATATCGGAGACGAACAGATGTAGATGCAGCAATAGCGTCTGTCGACCGATTAACGGCCACATTTATTCAACAAAGTGAAGCAATACGTGAGCGAGATTCATCAATGAAGGAAAGTCTGTTAAGCGAATGCACGTGGAATGATGAAGATTCGCCAAACGAAGTCTCGTTTCCCAGTTTAAGCCTGAGCGCCGCACCACAAGTCGCTTCATTCAAAAGTGATCTTCAAGATCAAGAGCCTAATGCTGAAAGTATGACACAAACGGCTTTAGAAGAACCTCTTACGATGGAGGAACGCTCCTTGGACGCTCTCCAGTACTCCAGCAATGGCGCTATGATCATTGAAATGGAAGCTATCAAGCTTGCAGAGGCTGTTGTTAACGTTGACACAAACCAAGTTAGCTTTTCATCCATTAATCTCGATGAAATTAATCCTCCCTCGACAATGGGTAGTCTTATCTCTCTAACTGCTAGTATAGGAACAGACAGCAACATTTTTGATAATTCTGGAGGTATAGCAAGCATATTAAGTTTTCCTTTATTTTTTGCTCAAACGCAACAACTCTAATTTTGAAAATTTGTGCTTACACCAGAAAAAGGTCAGCCCGATTCTCTTCCAGCAATGTTGTCTTCCCGGATTATCTTACCGATTGGAGTTGTGGCGCGACGTGCCTTGAATCATGGACAAAATCGTACTGCTAGTCTAGAGAATCTTCTTAACGAATGCAATAGCGCCAATCATTCTCAGCTGGAGAATTTGAAACCTCCATCCATAATGGATGAATTATTGGATCTCACGGATATGGAAAATAGTATGCTGAGTGTGGCTAGTATAGGCAAAGATAATGATTCCATCAGTTTAACAAATGGTGACATTAATTTTGATCTTATAAAACCAGTTGCCAATGTCTTGTCATGTATGAAGTAAGTTTTATGATCATTCACATGATTTGATTTTTTTATTGATATTAATTCATTTTATCCACAAAATTTCCAACAGATACGCTGATGCAATGCAAGAAAGTGGAAGTAACAGCGAATGTTTGGAAAATATCAATCCACCTTCTCTTTTCAACGAAGTTAATCAAATGGATGAGTCCACACTTGAGTCTTACACACGGCGTAATGATACAATGTGTAGCAATCTAGATCTTGGCAGCAGTAATACTGCCAAACTTCAATGTGCACTTGATGAAAGAATCGAAGATATTGCTAATGATACAGATGATGCTATCACACCTATTTCCAGTGAATGCTGCAGTTCTTTAGAATCCACGCCAAAGCGGCGCCTTTCAAAAAACCAATCAGGTATGTACGAGTACATTGAAAACCTTTTTAATTGAATACAATAATAAGGGCTAATTTTTTTTTGTCATCAGGGCACTTGACACCAAAGCAAAAAAGACAGTTGGTCAAGGAAAGATACAAGACGTACACGATTGCTGCTGAGAGGATTAAAAAAGAGCAAGAGGACTTGAAAAAACAGGAACAGGCCAACATAAATGATCAAGAAAATACAATCAAAGGTATGTTAGTGTTAAAACTAACACCGAAACAACGCAGGCAGGAAGACAGAGCAAGATTCCAAACCCAAATTCTGGATAACGCGGTACTTAGCAAAACTGTAAATAATGAGAGCACAGAGAGTAAGGCTTCAAAGTTAGAAGGGCCTGGTGAAGAAAAACTGAGTGCTTTTTTTAATGCTCCGACTCCGATAAAAAGTAGTATTCCTATGCTCAGAAAATTACCTGTTAATAACAGGACTAACAAAATGAAACTAAATGCCGATAAAGAAAGGTATCGCACACAAACCTTGGGCTTGGACAAAATAGTCTCGCTAGTCTGTGAGGACGATAATTTGCAAGAGTACGAGAGGCCCCAGTTCCCGAGCCAGCCGTCAACTTCGTACAGCCCAAATAAAAACGATGACTTGATAGAAGGCTCGGGGCCATTTTCCAACTCCAATGGATCAGGAGAAGCCAACGGAAAGCCAAGGAGTGGCCAAGACCTGCTCTCATCAGAACTACTCTCAACTTGTCCTGATCACAAAAATCCGAAGCAGAACTTTATCGTCGGTGTCCAGGACAATTTATACGAAACTCGAAGCCGCTACTCGGAAAGTGAAAATGACGATAGCGACGACTTGTCTGACAAAGAAGACGAACAGCAAAAACCCAAGGGGCCGCGAATCGTAAAGCCGGGAGTTCTTCGGCGTGATCTGAGCATAGAGTCCAACGGCACCGACAAGTCCGAGTCTGAGTCTCAGCCTAAGGGCATCCGGGGCCGCAGAAGACCGCTCTACTCCAAGTCGAGCACCAGATGCTCGACGCCACAGAGCTCGCCTCTGAAGCAGGTGACAGCCGGGACCTCCCCCGTCGCTATTCCGCCCATTAGCCGCAGCAACAGCTCGCCCATCGTGCGAGCGACAAGGGCTACCACGCTTCGGCAGAACAACAGTGCCCAGAAGTGCAGTGGAGGACTGGTGTCTGACAGGCGGGTCACGGGCGCTGCCGCAAACTCCCCAGGTCAGGCTTCCAGCAGGCTGCGCACTTCGATCCCGCAAAAGTCACCTGCGACCCCGACCTCAGTCTCCGCCAGGCGACAAGTGGATTATTCCCAGAAGCACTCGGAACTACCCTTCAAAACTTTGGAAAGGCAAGGAACTTTTACCAAGGACGAGCCTGAACTGGACAAAGGAAGGCCTACACAGGCCGGTGAGTACCTGTTGCCTTTTATTCTCTATCCTGCATCTCGTCCATAGCATGTATTAAATTGTGGATCGCAGAAATTAACGGGCTCTTTATTTTAGCAGGTAATGTATCACCGAAAACATCGCCAGTTCATGGAAAGTCGAAAATTTCCCCGCGAAATCTGCCTGCTCAAAGGTCTGTTGCGTCGGCCACAAAACTTACAAAGACAACGAGCGTGGAAAAAATATCTGCTGGAACCAACATTCCAATGTTGACGAAGCGCGCTTCGACAAATTTATGTTCCCCGGTGGCAAAATCCTCGTCCAATTCGGGTCAGCGATCGAACAGTAACTCTAGTATAGTATCGAATCCTTCGAATCAAGCGAATCGCAAAGTCAAAGAAACCGCCAGCAAAATTGCCACTTTGTGGAAAAAGGTTGAAGAAAGCAAAAGTAAGCAGCAGCAGCGTTACGAGAAACCCGATACGAGGCAGTGGATTACGCCGAGTGCACGTGGTTTGACGCAAGTGCATTCTCCTTGTAGCGATAAAGATCAGACGTGCAATCTTTTTAGAAGTTCCACGTTTGAAGGCATTACTAAAATTTCGAAAGTCTCGAGTCGGGGCTTCCTTTCACCTACCGCATAAAGTTTAACATCCGATTTTCAAAGTGTTTTCGTTTCTTCTCAGTGAAAATCTTTTTAAAGAAGTCAGATTGTTACTTTTTATAATTTTTTGTTTTTTTTATGCTTCACTTGATAAAAATTAGTTTTTCCATAATATCGTTTCTGTTGTATGAAAATTAAAAGAAAAATTTTAATTCATTATGATTTTAAAATCACGAAATCCGTTTTGATTTATCTGTTTAAGTTACTGTGACCAAAAAAAAAAATACATATATATTAAGTATGTATCTAAGAAATCGGCTCAAAATATTTATCTTTAAAAAATTACATACTATTTATTTATAAAACAGCAACGGCTGAACAATTTACGAGTGAGAAATTGTGATTTATGTTCGTACATTTAAACTGCTTTTAAACTAAACATAAATTAACTCTTCTGAAAATGTTTGATCTGTTTTTAAATATTTAGCTAAATCGAGCGTAGTAAAATCATTAGTATGCCTACATATTTTACTATGCATAAACATAAAAAATATTTTGGATGACATTCGTATTTCTGTCTTCCAAGAAATATTACTTTTTTGTATTTTATATTTAAAATTCTAATTTAGAGATAAATGACTCATTTTAAAGTTAAACCAACGATTCAAGTATAAAATCAAGCCAAAAAATATTAATAAATAATAGTAGCTTAATGCGTTGTTGATTTGTATATATATATAACTTTAAGGATCAAGTCACTTTTCTTGAAAAAGTCCGACATTGATTCTGTATATTATATTCTGTATAATAATGAAGATTAAGCTGTTTGAGTTTATTAAGCTCTCAAAATGTCATTTTACATTAGAAAAGAAATCATTTCTTCTTGTACCTTGACCAACGCATGTGAATGTTGTTCCTTTTTTTGTTTCCACCGAAAATTTTTATCGTCAATAAATTTGAAAAATATTACTTATTCAAGACTGACTACAGTAATATGATGAAGAAAAGTTTACTCATTTTAATTATTTTTGGTGAAACACGTGTGACTTAAAAGATCGGTATGATCAAATGAATCCGTTTTCTAGTCTTCTTCCTTACTTTCTCCAGTACTTTTTCTTGAGTATCAATTAAAATCTTAATTCTATTTCCTCACACTTATTGCGAAAAATCTTTTACGTAACTAATGCGGGATGATTTCCACACTCCTGTGTTTGGCTATAGTACTTGTGGCCGGTGCCGGTGACTCGTGCCGTTTTGATCATCACCCGTGTGATCAACTGGTACTCGTTCCCAGCATGTCCATCCACTTTGAGTTAATCACAGCTCGTGTGGGAAAACGTCTTTTCCGCACTTGTTTCGCGCTGTTCCTCAATTACTTTTTTTACTACTATTTACTTTGCAGCTGTACATGTTGTACAAATTTATGTTTCCCGGTGGCAAAATCCTCGCCCAAGCAGCAAAAGCTGGTTTACAAAAAGATAGTTGTAATTTTCATTTATCTAGAAAAAATGTTTATTTTAAACTTATATTAAATGTACAAAAATTTCTTATACCTAAATAATAAACTTACATTTTTTATATGATATATGTATGTATCGGCGTCATTTTATTATTTTAGTACTGATCACAAAATAATTTAAATAGCCCTTTTCTTTTGAGTGGCAATTTTTTTTTTATTAAAATATATGAAGTTTATATGTGTACATCTATCGAAAATATGAAAAAAATACTTAACTGCAAAGCGGTTAAGAAAAACTGATGTATGTACAAAAAAAAGTTATTCTGGGTGCTCGTATAAATTAATAGCCTTATCCTCAGCAACAGACATGAGTAAGTTATTTCTTGTCGGGTGGTACTTAACTCCCCATACCTAAAAGTTAGTGTTATTAACATTCGAATCAAACAACTATTTTTATTGTATCTAAAATATTTTCATAACCTGATCAGTATGTTCATGAAATGTGTGTAAACATTGTCTTTGAGACAACTCCCAAATTTTAACTGAGTGATCAGAACTACTAGAAGCAAATTTCAGACCATCTGGAGCAAATGTCACACCAAGTACCCATGAAGCATGTCCTGACATTGTTCCTGCTACATTGGCATCTTTTCTATTGAAGAATGAGAAAATTAATAATATCTTATGAAGATACAGCAATATAAAATTAATAAATTTGTATAATTATTACTAACATATCATATAATTTCATATGACCATCATCACTAGCTGTTAAAAGTAATTGTGAATCGGGTGAAAAACATAAAGAACGTATCGGCATAGCATGACCTGAAGAATAATAAAAATTAGAAAAATCTCTTCACAATCTCTTTGACATAGCAGGTAAGAAGGTCCCAAATTAATTAATCATCAACAATCTTTAGCCCAAAATTCTTTTCAAGTCAGCACTTATTTGTCCAAAGATTAAACTGACACTTTTTACAAAAATCTGAACTTGATGGACCTCCTTACCTGCAATTATCGTTTCATGCAAAAAATATAAAAATCATACCTTCTAAAGTTTGCAAAACTTTTCCATAGGCAACATCAAAAATATTTATGATACCATCTATGGCTCCGCTTGCAATATATTTTCCATCTGGACTCTAAAATATTTAGCATATAATTATTTCAAGGCATAAACTTGAAGTTAACAGCAGTCGAATGAAATAAAAATGTTTAATTCTGACATAGGCAACGCTAAGAGTAAATTTTCCTCCTCTTGTATCCAGAGTTTGCTCTTGGGATCCATTTTCTGCACTGTATAAATTAATTTTACCAGCGTGACTACCAGACACAATGTATTTGTCATCTGGAGAGAAACATACTGTCCATATGTCAACAGGACCAACTTCAGTACCAAGTAGTTTTTCTCCTGATTCCAAATCCCATATTCGCAAACTTGAATCCAAGGAACTAGACGCACATTCTTTGAAGAAAATCAAATGAATACAAGTAGTTTTTATATTTTTGCTGAATTGTAAATTTGGAAAAAAACGGTACAAAATAATTCTTACTGGATCCATCAGAATTCACAGCAACAGACACAACACCCAAAGAATGACCAGTAAGTTTATGTTTGAGTTTTAAACTTCCATTGTTATGTTGCCAAACTTTAACTGTATCATCTACTGAACCAGTTATGACATACTCACTGGTATCATCTTCATTAGATTGCATGGAATCTCTGCATTGCGTAATTATTATTCTCTATAAAATGATAGGGACAGATAATGGAAAGAATCAACAAATCAATTTACCTTGAGTCCTCATTCTCTACTAGCGCTTCTTTTTTCCTTTTTGGGCAACCCCATGCACAAGTCCAAATGCTATCTTCATGAGCATTTTCAGTTTTGTGTATCATAGAGAACTGGAAATCATACGTGCACATCAATGTAAAATAAACATCAAATAGTTGGTGTAATTTAGGAGAAAAAAAAATTACCATTGTCTTGAACTTTTTTTCTTATCGATGTTTAGCACAAAATATTATTCAAAAGCAACACATGTGTGTGTGTGTGTCAAAAACTTTGGCCTTGTAAACAGTCACTTCTTAGAATCGAGTACTCCAAAACTTAGGGAAACCTGTGTGTATTAGACACTAGTAAAATTTCAAGTTTTCAAGCAGATTTTTTTATTTCAATTTGTTTAACTAAATAAAGTTTTATACTGTTTTGATTCGACAAAAAACTTAACGAATATTTGAATAGAAAGGTTCTTGTTTAAGGTTGGTACCGGCAACTTATATGTTACGAGCAAAGTTGATGTAAGTATTAAGTATTAAGAACGAAACAAAATCTTAATTCTTCGTAAAATGCGACGCAAAGATCAGAATTTCCATTGTTTTGCTTACGTACGATATATTTATATTGTCTGCAGTTGAAGCGCCATGTGCCAGATAGTGCGCCACTTTATTTTTATTTTGCTTGTGTTTTTTTTCTCCTAAAAAATAAATTTTGTAGGTGTATGTTATATATAGAAAAATTCGATAACTCGATACTACAATGATCGACGATCGATCAAACTCGTAAATTCGCTCGATTATCTTCGATCATGTAGATCAGCGCGCATTTTTGAGTTCACGTACGCTGCATTTTACACTTCCCAGCGATGCAGAATTATGGAAAATCCGAGTCTATTGTATTTTTTTTTTTTTTTTGGAGTGACCTGGAGTACTTACAGGAGAGTGTAGATCGAGTGGAAGTGGATATTTCCTTTTTGATACCTTGATTTGGTGGTTGCAAATACAAAATGTCATCAGCAACCAAGACTGTATAAGTAAAACTCCGAAAAAAAATCAATTTTTGCATGCAACTTTAAAGTTTGAAGTGTAGGAATTTTACATGAATTTTTTACCAAGGGTTACCAAGAAAAACCCTTTGGGAAAAAATCGTCGATCTTCAGCCAATCTCAAATTGACGCTTCGCTCATCAAGACCGCTGTTTAAATAAACCATGTAACCTTTTTGTTTGCTTGCAAATGGGATTGCTGTGTACAGAAAAAATTATAACGAAAATGGGTAATATATTTTACCGATTTATACCGATTTATAGTCATGCATGGATTTATACATAAATAATAACATATTGAAACTGGAAGCGTTAAATTTTGTATTCATGTGGATAATACACACGTCATTTGCAGGTATACAACAAATTAAGCGTTTAAACGTTTGCGGGAAAGGCTGCGGATGGTCCGGATGATAAAAGCCATCTTTTCGAACCCACGAATCGAAAAGCTCGATGTGGCGAAAGAGAGAGAAGGCATGCGGAGAGAACATCGTGTAGACGAATTACACGTCACGAAAGATATACGATAGACGAGTCAGCGTTTGATGTATGAAACATTTGTCGATATATTATTTTAATAAAGCCTCAGGGGGGACACGTGGATGTCTATTGATTGTGCGATCATCATGTGCAGGTTCAAAAATTCCTAGTCTGTTTTTTCCACGTTCATCGATCCGCTATTTGGCTCGTTCTTCATCGTTTCGTACTTTTTTTTTGTTCGTTACTGTTTTATACTGTGGAATTATTTTGCAGAATTATTTCAATAAATCGTTCTAGCATTAGCTGAAAAGTCTTGTTTCTACTAGCATAGAGTTGTTTTCGAGAATTTTTCGTCATTTTCATTCGTTTTATATTGAAACCATCAGTATATTTGTTATCGATTTTCATCAAGGATCCCAAGCAACATGAAATCGTTATTTATTATTCTGGCCCTGTACGTAATTTCCGGTTCTACGGATGAAATTGACCTTAAACGAGTGAGATGTTTGGGTAAGCAATGATTTTTTACATTTTTTGCAATTTAAAACTCCTAAATTCTAATGGGTTGATCATATCAATAATGTATTTTGTACAAAGTTTGCAACAACGTCGTTGATGAATTTTTACATAAAATCGGCAAAGTCGATCCTCGAAAACAAATTGAAGTTGGAAAATATAATCTAGATGCAAGTGGAAACGTAGCGTACAAGAAAGTATGTATACAAAATTAAGTTCTTCATTATTTTCCCTGCGCTTGTATATTGATGAAATTTGATCGATTTTTTTTTTTAATTCAAAAAGGCTCAAAAGTCCACCTCGGAAACATTTCTCATGGAGGAGCTTGAAGATATTTGTAAAATCATGGATGATTATGTGAGAGCCACGTATAAATCAGATGGTAAATTGACCCTTTTAAAAATGATAACTGAAGAAGGTAGTCTCAATCCGTTAATGAGTGAAGTGGACATCGTCCAAGATGATGATTTGAATAAAAGCCTTAAATACTACGTGAGTAAATTAATTATTACTTTTAAAAATTAAATGATAATAGATGGACAGCAATTTGTATTGTTTCGTTTGATCGTATTTCAGTGTGATGAAGTTATTAACGAAGTCGATCATGACATTATCCATTATGTGAAAGGTAGGGAAACGAAAAATGTTAGTAAGAACAGCATTTGTTCTCAATATTGCCAAGAATTCATGGGTGATCGTGAAATTCCAGAAGGTGATGATGAATATGATAAAATTGAGCTTTAAACTGTGACACAATTATAAGACTTTTTCGCTTGGGTACTTATTACTGTGTAATGTGATTTCCGTTTAACTGAAAAAAAAAGTACTCTTATTTCGAAAATATTCTTGTATATTATTACTCTTTACAAAGCACAATATAACTCTCATAGTTTTGATAAAGTTTTTTTTTCCAACAAAATTTTATATTATATATGTACAAGCAAAAGTTATACAGCTCAAAGTTTTTTTCATGTATATTACAATTGTTAATTGATGAAGAATACATTTATATATATTAATTGCTCTTGTATGTTGAAATATATTTATAAAATATAGATATTAAAAATACGTTACAACTAAATTAAAATATTAATCGTCATTGTATGCGTGTACAATTAACACACTACCACAATATATGTAAATTGCACGATTCCGATCTTATATACGCAATTAACTTTTGTCACAATAATCACTGGTATGGGCGACAGCCAGTATCTCGGCACAGTCGTACTCTTCCGACGACCACAAAGCAGTGATCAACCGTCCGACCGTCGCACTTTTGGCGCAGGACTGCTTCCAATCCAGCAGCAATTGATACACCGTCTCGTCGATGCGCTTGTAATTGTCGGAAAACTGTTCGACCTGGCCCTTGGAGTAGCCGATGCACTTGGCCACCCGTTTCCAACCGTGGCCCATGTGAGTTTTGGCCTGCAGCATGTCCTCCTTGGTTATTTCCAACTGACTGGTTCTCAGGGCTTCGATGTGGGCCGGCAGCACGTTCCTCCTGGGATCGGTCGTGCCGGGTGATGGAGTAATGATTATAGTTGGGTCCGGGTCGATTTTACCATCGTCGTCGTCATCGTCCTGATTCTTGGACGAGCCCCTGCTGCTGCTGCTGTGGTGGATGTTGTTGTTGTTGAGGTTGTAGACGTACTTGATTTTGGGCCCGATCGAAATGTCCTGCGAGTTGATGATGTTGTAGCTGACACCGGGGCTGGCCGTTTTTTTCGGTCTCGACGCTCTCTTGTTCGGCCTGTTGAATTTCGGATTGTTCTCCTTGCTCGTGCAAGCATCGTCAGCAGCAGCATCGTCGTCGTCGGCTCGAGCTTTGGCGTCGTTCGTCGCCGCCGCCGCAGCATAATTGTAATTGTTATCACTCGGCCGATCGTCTCGCGAGCTGTTGAAATTTGGATTCTTCCGATCCGCACCCGCGCTATAGAAGTCGGTGCTCGTTATCGCGGGCGAGAGCCGCGGGGGATCGGGGATCGCGTCGGAGACGACGTTTCTAATTTCATTTTCCAAATCGGAAAAACGAGACATATTTTTTTATCGCACTCGACAGACAGTGCGAATGTATACTTGGCGTATAAGGTATACGCGCGCACAAGTGGAAATAATATGAATCACTGCCGTCACAGTGCTGAGATAATACTGATACCCATTGTAGTTATACTTACTTGTGATATCAAAAGTGATTCTGTAAATCTGCAGTATGAGTCGAAACAACAACGTACTGATGGTAACGTGACAGTAATACTTAATTAGGTATAGGACGCCAGGATGATGATGATGATGATGATGATGATGATGATGAGATGATCGGCATCACCGGACTCGAGGTTCACTAATTATCACAGCTGTCGAGCGACGTCATTGACGCTTTTTCGCGTTATAATATGTACTTATACAATGCAAAAATCACTTGATAAGCAAGATGGAATGAGATCCAATGAGAAAAATAGATCGATGAACTGCACTTCAGGACTTGCTAAATTATAATTTAATGCTTCGATGTCACAATAATGGGATTTTTAATAATTATATCAATATATTATTACATGCTATTAACTTATGCTGGATCAAACAGACCTGTCCATTTTTTTTAAAAGATTTATCTACGAGTTTTGATCGGTATTCGGTACTTATAAGGTGCTTTTCATACTGCACCATACCAGACCATACTACCATACTCAACGCGATTTTTATATTACGCAAAGTACAGTCCTTTTAAAAATAATTTTAAAAAAAGGTAGTGCTAATTATGCTAAGCGCAGATGGGAATTTTATTAAACGTGTTATAAAATATGTTCTAATCACACGGCGGTAGAAATTCTTAATATTTCCAGTTCGACCAATTCAAAGTCTGTTATCTTATTTGATGATTCTGCGGAGTAACATTTCTGACTGGAGAATTATTAATCGCGCGAGTCTTGCACAAAAAAAGTATTATGCAGCGTATCGTCGATCAGCCAGAAAAAGGTGCTATTTTATTTTCAACTTTGAAAAAAGTGCTGTATCGATTTTTGCTTTCAAAATTATTGGATTTTGGTGTTTGTAATAGCGGACGCGAATATTTTTGTGATGTGAAAACTTTGAATAGCGCTATTTATTATAAAATATAAAAATATTGCTGTATATATATATCAACCTTTTTCAATGGTAAAATCAAGATAGGACTTTTTTCGAAGTTAAAAATGATATAGCAGCAATGCTACAACTATTTTTGCGCATTAGTGCATTCAACTTTGAGCTACTTATTTAGGTCGCACGCGCACAATCATTCGACAGTCGACACGACAAAGTCAACAGGTGAGCTGAAACGTGACATACTACCTATAGATGGTGTTTCATTCAGGATAAAGGATCGTGCTCGGGATCGTGTTAGGGCAAAATTATTTTGATCTTGACGCGTATATGTTATCAAAGCAAATAAATTTAGTATTTATTTTTCAAACACCGAATAAAAACAATCACAAAGGGTACAAAATTATTTACAGCTTTTTTTTTCTCGTTTATCAATCAGATGCATTTTGGTCTCTGGGGAAGGCACATATTGTAAAATGCATCTTTTTTCCAAAAGTCTTTCTTCTTCCATCCACACCAGCCTTTGCTTACAATAGTATTCAACTGTTCAGGTCCAGTGTAATGTGGATCCAAAATTAAAAATTGCACATTTTCGTGAAACTCGTCATGAGATACACCAAGAATTGTGTGAGCTAAAACACCACCACCTAAGAAAAAGATATAGTATTTTATATCCGGAAAATCATACAAAAATCGTTTATCTTTTACGATTCACAAAAAATTAGCGAACCAACAAAAAAAATGTAG
Organism: Copidosoma aretas; assembly: GCA_030522625.1. Lineage (NCBI taxonomy): Eukaryota > Metazoa > Arthropoda > Insecta > Hymenoptera > Encyrtidae > Copidosoma > Copidosoma aretas. Next base: position 21,471 of record JAPYYV010005137.1, on the reverse strand, counting down.
CATTACATGCACTTACCAATCATTACAGGCGTTCCTTGAGTCTTAAAATGGTGTGATAGATCGGGAACTAACATAGCCATTTCATCTCCACTAGAGGCACACAATACTTTCACTGGAATATCAAAGAGCGATTCAAGAACAAAGCCTACTTCTGTTGAACCAATCCACTGTCTACTGTTTATAAAATTTGATGATTTGTCACCAATATCCACCAAACACTTCTGAATTTCTTTGTGTGATGGTACTGACTTATCTGTGTACCCTTGCAGCCTAAGAAAAAATCATAAACAAATTTAAAAACAATTTTATTATTTGTGCAGACTAATTATTAAACATTATTTTGAATAAATTTTACCTAAACCAAGAAATAATAGTCTGAAGTGATCTGTAAGCACAACCCCAACCACTATCATCAAATCTGTCTTGCATGTAATGGTGATAAGCATACAAACCTTTAACAATATTGGTTTCATGGTCTGCAGGTAGAAAAAAATTTTTAAGTTATCAGTAAATATTTCAAGATAAAAATCATACTAAGTAAGTTTTTTTATTCTTACGTTCAGGATTAGTAACAGCTTCATGAGGATTTATCAAGTATTCACACTTTTCGTAATCACTTCTGAACTTTACGGCATTTCCTTTTCTAAAATAAGGCCTAATCATATCTAAAGCTAATCGACGATGCAAGCTTTTACGATATTCATCTAGAAAAATAAAAATATCAAATGAGACTTCTTTTATTACTGGCTAGCATATTCTAACGTTTTCTTTGTTAATTTTGAAAAGTTGTCTACAAGCTTATTATTGCGCAAAGCTCTTGCTTTGCACAGGCGAAGATATTCAAGCGTTAAAAACTTCTTTTATTTGCATAATATATGATTTTGCAAAAATTCAAGAAATAAACGTACAAGTCTCTGAAGTCGACATCCCGACAGGATATACTAGTGTCAGTAAATGTCCAAAATTTAATGGTTTGAAATGCATTGGTTCAGGAAGACGTAACTGCATATCTTCGATTTCTAGTTGACTTTCAAATGATGAACCAATGAGTCGTAAATTCCGGCAAATACATTCGACAAGAATTTCATATAATTGTGCCATTGTTATATTGTAACCAACCAAGGACAGAGTATCGATTTTTAAATGGATTTGGTAGTACTCTACTGGTCCTGTGATAAAAATTCATTTAAATAAAATAATAATAAAAATTTTTAATTTTATTTCAGTTGTAACAGTTCAATAACTTACGTTTTATGTGTTGCACGACTGGAGCGAATTTCGTTTTTTCTTCATGATTTGTATCATCTGACATTTTTAAAAACATACCAGCTTCTATGGCATCCTAGAAATAGATAGTTACAAGGAATTGTGTTGAGTAAATTCTATAACTAACAAAGAAAATCTTATATCTCACAATCACACAAGACGGATTTTTACTCTTACTGCTTCCCAAGCTAGACAAGCCAGAGGCTTGGAGTGAATCTCTTACAGATTTTTTTTCCACATCATTATTACTGTCATTACCCAAAAGGTAAATATTACTTTGAAAGAAGTGAAATCCAACTTTGCCAGTGGCAAGCTGTGGTTGTAAGAAAAATATATTACGTTCAATAATATAATGTGTACTACATATAATAGTTAAATGAATGAATACAAAAAAGCAATATAGTTTGAAAATGAAAAATTCACACACCTTTTTCCTGGTTTCTGTTAAATTATCAAGAACTGAAACTTTTTCAGAAATAAAAGGAAGGCTTGCTTGCAGCCTGATACAGCAAAAATTTTTCCACAAATCTTCTTCACTGATAATTTCATACTTTATGGCTTCCAGTTTTTCATGGATATAGTAATATGCAAGTATATCAGCAGCATCAAGAGAATATTTTATAAGTAATGGATTATCCGTAACATCAATATCCTTGTAAAAATGAGAAAAATGTAGTGCATTCAAAAAGAACTGATTTATGTAGGCTTTAGTCAGCCAAGAATATAATTTGAAGTTACCTTGAATGCATCAGGAATGTCTTGTTTATACTGATCAACATACAAAATTCCAAACAAATCAACTTCTGCTGGCATACAAAGTTGAAGATCAATGGGTAAAATTTTATTTTCATCATCGTCAACTGGATTGATGCTAAAAGTCAGTACAGTCAATGTTTCTTCGTACATAACTCCATATAAATGACCTGTAACAGCTGCATTCAATTTGGCTAAATGCTGAAAAAATGAAAATAATTTGCATTGTAACCAAAAGTTAAGAGCAACGATGATCAAAATAAACAAAACAATATGAAGGTAAACTTACCTTAACAACGTTTGATAATATTTTCAACCGTGGGGCCATTTCGTCGGTGTGCTGCTTCGGTGATGGATCACAAATGTTTGGTAAAAATTTTTCAATATCTGTTTTTAGAGCAAGTAATGGAGTTCCATACGGATGTGGAGATTGTGGAGTAAGTTTTGTGGACTGATGTAGAATGTCATCAACTCATCGGAAATCCGCGACAGGACTGTTGTTGCAGAGATCAGGTTGTTGACGTTGTTGTGTGCTGGGAATGTTGGGATTTATAAGAGTATGGGAAATGGGAAGGAATGGGACAGTTTAAAATGGGACGAGTTACCGTGGCCTAGATAACCAGCAATCGATAACGGGGCGTATGGTTTTATCGTTGTACGCATTTTTTCGCAATTTTTCGGGACGAAGTACAAAATAAGTACAACACATTTCGAATAAATTGTACACGCTAATTTTTTTCTACCTGCGCCTATTGTAAAAAACCGAACGATTGATTTGTTTTTCAAAACAATAACTGTAAACACAAGAAAATTTATTGTACCTAATATAACCCACCGTACCAATTTTACGGATTTTTACCTGACTCAAAATTACTCATACTAGCTATGCAGCTGATTCATTATTACGCACTTTTAATTTGTTTACTGATGAGAAATTAAGTATCTCTTTTTACATGTAATATCTCGACCAAAATCGCTTGACTTACTCACCTTTTCTCTTCGTCGCTGTGTCCTGTGCCACTACTTATACTATTTAGCGATTTAGTCGTCCCAATACTCCAAAATCTCCCAATCCCAATGCTTTTGCTCGAGCCCGACTGCGGCGAACACCTCTTTCTTGAATCTTAAATATAAATGCTGATCTCAGTGCTCGAGATTGGCCGAGCGCTCCGCAGCCACCATCCGCCAAAAGTCCACTTAGTCCGCTACCACGAGTACCACGACTGCTCCTCTAGCTTTATATTGGCGAGAATTAAATTTTGTTGCTGTAGTCGTCGGAGTACTCGCGGCGTTTAGTTGTTTTCTTATTATTTATTTATTGCGTGTTTCGTGTGTCGTTGGTGCTGTTGTTGGTGTTTCAGAATTATTTCTTTCCAGCATTATAATATGACGAAATACACTTAAACGTCATATAAAAAAAAAAAAAAAAAACATTCTAAATAAGCTATACCTATAAGTATGGGGATACACCTGGTTGCATAGAACGAAATCAGACGGGAAGAGAGCTCCGATGAAGTTATAGGTGTACATTGGAATGTCTCCGTAAATAAATTTGTCAGTCTATTTTAATACCCGATTGATGGATTCTCAGCTGTTTTTTATTATGCATGCACAGTGAAGTAGAATAAGCAGCTCGAAATAGTTATTTTAAAGCAGAGACATTGGCTGGACCAACACTCAAAATGCCATAAGCAAGGGCATAAGAAATTTTGTAAATCTGGGATACATAAAAATGGGCTTCTCCAGCAGCTTGCAGGGCCAGGCCTCCCACGAGGCTCTGCTCGGTCGGCAGGATGCTGAGATCAAGCTTCTCGAGACCATGAAGAGGTGCCTTACCACCAAGGTCAAGTCTGATAGAGAATATGCTTCGAGTATGTCATCTCTGAGTAATCAAGGCAAAAAGGTGGAGCGTAGCGAAGATTTAGTGGGTAGCCTCATAGCTCAGGTAGATTTTATATGAATTATCTGTGAAAATATCTTTTAAATTATCTGATCTGCAAAAATAAAAATTTCCTTTTTTTTTTTCTTTATCCAGAGCTGGAGGGACATTATGGAGTCAATGGATCAGACTGCCAAATTAATCAAGCAGCAGGCAGATGCCATGGAAAGCATTGTCTTGGAGCAAATAACTTCCCTTCATGCTGAAAGGAGGAAAGCCAGAAAATTGTACCAAGAAGAGCAATCATGGCTAACTAATCAGTTTCAACAGGTTTGTACTGCTGACTGGAATAATTAAATTTCTCGAAGTAATTTTTACAAACTAATCGTTTTTTAGCTAACAGATGAGGTCACCAGAAAAAAGGCTGAATACCAAAAAAATCTTGAGATGTATAAATTGATGAGATCTAGATTTGAAGAGCACTATGTTCGATGTGAGTAATGTATATGCTTAATCAAAACTTTCAATGAATTACCATCGAATGCTTTCACAACTTTTATTTATTAATGAATTTTTCAGCTGGAAGAGTTGGACGAAAAGTTGATGAAGTTAGGGAAAAGTATCAGAAAGCATGTCGTAAATTACATTTGACACACAACGAGTACGTCTTACTTTTGGGAGCAGTGACTGAATGTGAACATGATTTAAGAACTTCTTATTTACCTAGTCTTCTTCAAAGACAACAAGCTATTCACCAGGATTTCACAATCAATTGGTCAGTGTACTTTACTTAATTACTTTTTGATTTTTTTGTTTATTTTGTTCTCATCTCATTAAAAACTACAATAGATTTTTCATAAAATTTAAATGTTTTTTTAATTGTAGGAAGGGCATACTTCAGGAAATCGTTAAATATACAGATTTTACGAATGAAAAGTTCTTAGAAATTCACGCTCGCATGAAAAAAGCTGTTGATGTTGTTAAACCTATAGACGAATATAAGGATTTCATAGGAAAACATAAGTATGTTGATGATAAAAAAAAATAAACCGATGCAGTATATTTTTCATTAATGATTTTTCATCTCACAACAGAACTAGACCAGCATCTCCAATAAGATTTACATTTGATGAAAATCTTGTCAATGATACTTCTGGTAAACTTCTTCCAAACAAGTTGACAGTTGATAATTTGACAATAGATTGGTTGAGAAATCGGTTAACCGAACTAGAGGCATCTTTAAAAACTACGCAATTGTCTCGGCAAACTGCGCTGTCTAATGCTGAGAATAACTCGAAGTAGGAAATAGTTTACATGTTTTATAATTTAAGTATTTTTATGTTCAAGCAATTTTTTCATATTTTGTATTCTTATAGGTCCACTTTAGACTATTCACAAGAACGCGAAGAACTTAGATTACATTGTCAAGAAAGAAAATTTCAAAGACAAGTTGATGTCATCAGAAGCGCTTTAAATGAACTGGGCTGTGAAGAATTACCTTCTGGATGTGATTTGTCAATGGAAGTGTCATTTACGGAAACTTTAAATAAGGTAAAAAAGTTTGAAAATTAATTTTTTTTTTATACTTCTTAATGCTGATAAAAAACTGAATCGTCGTTAACTCATTACAATCAACTAAATTTTTACTTTATTTAATCACACAACGTCTAACAACATGCAGTTTTATTAATTGTTTGCTATAAGAAACATACTAAAGCACCTAAAAAATAGTTTAGTATTAATTGTGCTTGTTCATTAAATTACAGAAATATCCTATAACAGACAATGGTCTTTTCACGTTGCGGAAAAATAAAAAAATTATGAAACTTATTAAGACACCTTTTAAATCGTTACCAGCAATACACAATGGTAAAAATGGTCTTTTTAGAGCTAGTAGCGAAGATTCTGGTATTCCCAGAATGACGGAATCCTCTCCAGTTGTACGTTTATAAATCGTTTACTCTTAGTTGTAAATTGATTTTGCTTGGTTTAAAATTAAACGATTTTCAATGAAACTTTAATCATTTATGAAATAAAAAGGTTTTTTTTATGATTATTAAAATGTTTGTGTTAATTTATAAGCATCATGACTGCCTGAATAACATTTTGTGCTTTTTTCTAACAGTTTTTACTATGAATAATATTACAATTGTTATTTATTGAATGTGTATTTTGTCTGCTAACTAGTTGATTGAAAAGACATAATTAAATAATTAAGAATATTGCGTGCTAAGATAGTGGTTTGATCATTTTTTAATAACAGTCAGTAGAACAACATATTAAAAAAGGTTTTATTATGTTTTTGTTGTAAATCCAGGGAGCACATCGTGAAATTTCCACATGTAATAATCAGAAGGGAAATGGAAATGATCTCACAGAGGAAGAGTGGTTTCACGGAGTATTACCACGAGAAGAAGTTGTAAGGTTGTTGGTTAACGAAGGAGATTTTCTTGTGCGTGAAACAACAAGGAACGATGAATGTCAAGTTGTTTTATCTGTTTGTTGGGATGGCCATAAACATTTTATTGTTCAAACTACACAAGAGGTAGCAAAAATTACTTGCTTATAATTATAAAAATTTTTTTATCGACAAGTGTGACTTGAGCGACCGTATCTCAGTATCGCAACCTGACTAAGACTCACCAACTGAGCTACGACTGCTTGCTGTTCGCTCTTACATATACAATTGATTGCATTATTTTTTATTATAAATAATAATCATTGCAACTTTTAGGGACATTTCCGGTTTGAAGGTCCTGCCTTTCCTTCAATAAGAGAGCTAATAACGCACCAACTTAAATCTAGTTTACCAGTAACTAGTCGTTCAGGAGCTATTTTAAAAATTCCGATTCTGAGAGAGAGGTGGGAACTGAATAATGACGACGTCGTATTATTAGACAAAATTGGTCGAGTACGTACATTGCGTGATTGAAAAAATATAAGTAGCAAAAAGAAAACGCAACATGATTAGTTTTGATGAATTCGTTTTTATTTTTAGGGTAACTTTGGAGACGTTCATAGAGCATTGTTAAAAACGTGTAAGACTGAAGTAGCTGTTAAAACTTGTAAAATAACATTGCCTGATGAACAAAAAAAGAAGTTTTTGCAAGAAGGTAGAATTTTGAAGCAATATGACCATCCAAACATTGTTAAACTTATAGGAATTTGTGTACAAAAACAACCAATAATGATTGTTATGGAGCTGGTTCCAGGTAAGTTTTTCTTGATATTCCATTATTTTCCATGTACAATTGAAATTTATTTGAAAAATCGTCCATGTTTAAATCAATTTCTAAAGGTGGATCACTGTTGACATACCTAAGAAAAAATGTCTCAACTATAACACAAATGGAACAATTTCGAATGTGCAAAGATGCTGCGGCTGGAATGTGTTATTTGGAATCTAAATATTGTATTCACAGAGATTTAGCTGCTAGAAACTGTCTTGTTGGTGTGTAATTTTGTTAACTTTGTTGATTGAAAGTCATTGAGATACTTTCAAAGCGAAATAAATACACAGAATGTAAAAATTTGCGTTATATGTATTTGTATTTTTGATTCTCAGGATACGAGTCAATTGTAAAAATATCAGACTTTGGTATGTCTAGAGAAGAGGAAGAGTATATTGTGTCAGATGGTATGAAGCAAATTCCTATAAAATGGACAGCTCCTGAAGCTCTTAATTTTGGTAGTCACATTCATCTTCTATATTTAGCTACAAGCACTAAATTTCATTATTAATATTCATTAAACTTTTTTGTCATGGTAAATGGTATTTTTTTACTATTTTTAGGAAAATATACTTCCTTGTGTGATGTTTGGAGCTATGGAGTATTAATGTGGGAAATTTTTTCAAAAGGCGGGTATCCTTACAGTGGCTTATCAAATTCGCAAGCCCGTGAAAAAATAGATTCAGGTAAGTAGAAAATTTAACTGTAACCATTGTAATAATTATTATCAGCTCTAGTTATTCAGATATAATTGTATCATCGTAGGTTACCGAATGCCTGCTCCGGACGGTACCCCCGAAGAAATTTACCGACTTATGCTACAATGCTGGGAGTATGAACCGGATAAAAGGCCACATTTCGATCAAATATACTCCTCTATCGATTCTTTAGCACCAAGCTTTAGACTTTATCAAGCATAAATCAACTGATATAAATGTATGTACATAGTGAAATGAATATTACATTGGCCAAAAAATTTAAATTTCGATGTTGAAATTCCTGCCATAGTTTAAAGAATCTCAAGTATATATAATAATACTTTCGAGATCATAAAGTGCACGAATGTACATTTTTTGTGTTACTAAGACTGTACATGTGGAATATATATATCGTGCAATTAAAATGAAAATGAATCTATAAGATGAAAACTTCAAGTATTGTTGTGCTTATTATGTTATAGTTATATTTAGTCCATTCGGATTTTATATGATTTTTTAAATTTTGACGCTGACCTATTGATCTTTGTACAAATGAGTGTACGAAACCGTATAAATTAAAAACCGTTTTACGCACACGAAGTCATTATCATTCAATCCCTTTTTACATAATTTACATTTGTAGAATAAAATACATAATTCATGCTCTCATTAAATCATTACAAAAATTTATTATAAATATTTTTAATTTTTTGAATTTGTCTTTTATTATAAATAGAGCTTTATAAGTTCATCGCTAATTGCTGATGGAGTTAAAATTCCTAGATCTGTAAAAAGTAGACTAATGTAAAGAGGGGGTGTATAATCAACCAGTGGATGTTCTTTACCAAGATCTTTCCTTAATGTGCTAGATGTGTACTGTAAAAAATAAAAATTTGATATCATGAAAAGGAGTGTGACAAGTATCTATGTTTTATTAGTGACAAAAGTATTTTAAAACTTACCTTGAACTCATCAGGAAGATCAACTTGATTCAGTGGGTAAATTCTTGAAAATTTAAAACTTTCTGTAAGTACATACAACGGTTTTTTCATTTCCTTTGCACAAATTGCCATTGTATAGGTTCCAACCTTCAGAAAAAAGATTAATTTGAATTATTTAGAATTTTATAATGATTAAAAAAATTGTGTCCTTACTTTGTTGATAACACCACCACTTTCTGCTACTCCTTCTGCTCCCACCATCACCATATCAACTTGCTCCATTATGTAACCCATTGCAGAATCCAGTATCAATGTACACGAAATACCCAAGTCTTTGAGATTTTGACACATCTCTGTCCTATTTTTTGAAAAGACCAATGATTTATGTAAATCTGATAAATAAAACGACTAGGTATATTTATTCACTTTAAGCATAAAATCATACCCACTACTATCTGGTAATGATTCTGTAACATAAACTTCAAAAATTTTGTTGCGAGCTACTGCAGCTTTCATCGTTTGCAGAATGACTCTTGATCTGGAGTGTGTTAGGATTTTCTAGAAAAATTAAACAGATATGAAGGGAAAATCATCTAATTTTTTGCAAAGTAAGAAGCAGAACTCACACATCCATCTGTAATGAATTTAGATGCCAATTTGGCGATTTTACCCCTGGCAGCCACTAGCTTTTTGTAAAATACGTCTCCTCTTTGTAACATAATTTTTTTACATTCTGCAAATGACTGAAAAAATATAAGAAAATGTTTGATAGGAATATGAGCATGTAAGGTGTTTCATTAACTAACTTACTGGAGTATCAAGAGCAGCTAAAGTGATGAATCTAAGGAAAAGTTCACTGCCTGAAGCAATAGCCGTCACTGGATGATCAGTAGATCTCATTATATCTACAGCATTTTGTAAACAATATTGTAATTCTTGCACTGTTTCTGCTGCAATTTTTTCAGTAATTATAATTTAATGCTATAGGTACTGCTCAGTAAAATAAAAGTAAAAAACTTACACTTGGATCGCTCTAATACTTTTAATAATGTGCAAATCGTAGCCATACCAGCTGATACATCTTTTTCATTCGCAATAATGTCATTGAAGTGTTTACAGATTTCTGAAAATGATCGAATAAATGATACATACTTATCGATTTTTCTGAAAGACTTTGTTACAAATCAGACCAAATGAAACATACTGACCTTCTTTTTCCATTTTTATGTAAAGTTTGAAAAGATTGTTGAAAATGTGTGGCGAGTAAAATCCCAAAAATGTAAGCAATAAACTATTCTTTAGCTTTTTAAAATAATAATTATATTATTCGCTATGCGAGGTTATTATTGCGATATTTACGATACCGGGTTTTTTTATATACACTACATCATATCTATATATAGGCTAACATGTGTACACTAGACGTGATTTAATTCGTCCTTCGGGAAATTTAAACCTCAAATTTCCATTGGCTGATTCTATAAAATCACCTCTTTCATTAGTGTATTCTATTCCTCAGTCAAAACGAATTTTTTTACGGCACTTGAGTATGTATGTCGTGTGTGTGGTGTACTTAGCAGACAGCAATTCTAATTGACAAAGAAGTGTCAAATTCCCCAAGAATTAAATGATTTCGTGCAGTTTTTTAAGATATGATGATTGTGATCGAACGATATAAAAATTACTATAAATGGTATGTGACCTGTGGCTCTTGAGAACTTGGTTTCAGCGTTTAGTATGAGTCAGATATTCTTATTGCTTAGCTCTGATGTGATATGCTTTACTCATTCAAGTTTTCGTAAATACTGCAATTCTTTGGAGATGTGATTTTTTACATCACCAACGTTTACATGCTGTCATTATTGTTGAATACATCATTATGAAAAAACAAATTTTTATCGGGGCTTTACTAGCCTTTTGTAGTAAATACATCACCAATACAGGTTAGTTTTTTTATTACTCAACTTATAATAACTTTATTTAATCAATTAAATGATAAATAATACTTTTCAGTGGCTGTTCATCGAAATCTCAAGTATTATGAAACTCTGCACGCATCGAATTTTGAGCACAGAGTCGTTAAACGAGGTAATCTATACAGTTATCATCCATTCAACAAAATAAATGAATTGGACTTTTATACTCATGGAAGGTTTGTCCTTTTTTAAGTTAATCTGTAGTTGTGATTTCATATAGCAAAAATTAAAAAATAATGACAAACTATTTCAGACAATTCAGATTAATTTTAACTCCGCGAAAGGAAGTTATTCACTCCAAATTCAAAGCCTATGAAGTTGATGGAGATGGTCAAGAAAAGTCGGTGCATCTAGGTAAATACAATTTTTTACGGCATTTAGTCCATTGACGAATAAAATTCATTTTTGTCTCCCATAGATCATGAAAGTTTTTACCATGGCCGAGTTTTTGGAGAAAAAGATTCACATGTCCAAGTGCACATTGATGATGGCCTTCTGACAGGAAGTATTATTTTACCAAAAGAAACATACCACATGGAAGTAAGTTTCTTAGTTTGTTATTAATTCACTGTGATAATACAAGTAAAACTGAATAAAAATACATCGATTTCAGCCGTCATGGAGGCATCTTCCCCATTTGGACAATAAAACTATGATAGTGTACAAAGCTTCGGATGTTAAATTTAGTTGGGAACATTATCAAGACGGTGAAGGCCACACTCATGGCACTCCAAGAACATGCGGATATGTGAAAGAAGGGCCAGATCTCTACAACAAAGACGTGATACTTGAAGATGATGTACATAATCATAGTGAACATTATAGTAACAGATCAAGACGTCAGACAGAAACCTATGAGTATACTCCAACCAAAACGAGATGTCCATTACTTTTAGTAGCTGACTACAGATTTTACCAAGAAATGGGTGCTAGTAGTACTAAAACAACAATCAATTACTTGGTAATGCTTTCTAAACTTATACAAAACAACTTGCTTGTGTCTGTCAACTAAATGACACTAGGATTATAAATTTTCTGTCACAGATAAGCTTGATTGACAGAGTGCACAAAATCTACAACGACACCATGTGGCAAGATCATAAAGAGCAAGACGGGTTCAAGGGAATGGGGTTCGTTATTAAGAAAATCGTTGTGCACAGTGAGCCAACTAGAGTCAGAGGTGGGGACACACACTACAATATGGTTCGAGAAAAGTGGGATGTCAGAACATTGCTCGAGGTAAGTGCTTCAACTTCATAGTTACAATAATATAACGATACTCATAAGATCCAAATGATTTCAATCACCAGGTCTTCAGTAGGGAGTATAGCCACAAGGATTTTTGCCTAGCTCATCTGTTTACCGACTTAAAATTCGAAGGGGGTATCTTGGGTCTGGCATATGTTGGTTCTCCTCGTAGAAATTCTGTTGGAGGTATTTGCACACCAGGTTAGTATTGATTTCAACGACAAAGCGATTTGAGACCGAAATTTTCCTCAAATGAAACGTTGTAATGCAGAGTACTTCAAGAACGGCTACACCCTGTATCTGAACTCTGGTCTGAGCTCCAGCAGGAATCACTACGGACAGCGTGTGATTACGCGCGAAGCGGATTTAGTGACTGCCCACGAGTTTGGCCACAACTGGGGATCCGAGCACGATCCCGACATAACGGTAAGTCGAGTCTGGTCGTGCACTTGAATAATTCGTTTCACATTAAATATTTTTCACGTCCAATGCGCAGGAGTGTAGCCCGAGCGCGAGCCAGGGCGGTTCGTACCTCATGTATACTTACAGCGTGAGCGGCTACGACGTGAACAACAAGCGCTTCTCGCCGTGCAGCCTCCGCGCGATCCGCAACGTGCTGCAGGCCAAGTCGGGCAGGTGCTTCTCAGAGCCCGAGGAGTCGTTCTGCGGCAACCTGCGCGTCGAGGGTGACGAGGAGTGCGACGCTGGTCTCCTCGGCACCGAGGACAACGACGCCTGCTGCGACAAGAACTGCAAGCTCCGGCGCAACCACGGCGCAGTCTGCAGCGACAAGAACTCGCCCTGCTGCCAGAACTGCCAGTACATGGGGGCGGGCATCAAGTGTCGGGACGCCCAGTACGCAACCTGCGAGCAGGAGTCTCGCTGCACGGGCGTACTGAGCGAGTGTCCGCGCTCGCCACCCATGAAGGACGGCACGAGCTGCCTCGAGCGCGGCCAGTGCCACCAGGGCAAGTGCGTGCCCTACTGCGAGACCCAGGGTCTCACCAGCTGCATGTGCGACACGCGTAAGTCCATCTCGGTTGCTAAACCATAGTTGTCCAAGCCGATTAACAAATAACGTATTGTTGCCCCTTTCAGCGAGCGATGCGTGCAAGAGGTGCTGCCGCATGGGCCTCAACGACACGTGCTTCCCAATCGACCCGCAGGACATTCTGCCGGACGGTACTCCCTGCATACACGGCTTCTGCAACAAGGGCACCTGCGAGAAAACCATACAGGACGTCGTCGAGAGGTTCTGGGACATTATCGAGGACATCAACATCAACAAGGTGATGCGCTTCCTCAAGGACAATATCGTGGGTGCCGTCATTATAAGCACCTCGCTGATCTGGATCCCGACCAGCTGTGTCATCAGTTACATCGACAGGCGGCGGGTCAAAGAGAGTGACAAAAAGTATCGCTGGAAAAATACAGATCAGCTCGTACACCCTGACGAGCAGAGGCGAGTCATATACGTTCGAACGCCTCGGCAACGGATCCAGCTCGTTGCACATCAGCCGTAAGATACGTAGTTCGGCCCACCTTTATTAACATTCCACTGCTCGTCGTCCAGCTTTTTGTCAAACGTGTTGCTAGTCACTGCCCAAAATACGAAGTTCATCCAGCAAAAAAATTCCATTTTCCCGTGTACAGATATTATGCAAGAATAGTGTACTTAATATCGTTGTTTACTCTGGCCAAAGTCATGTCGCATCATCACAGTTACCATTATCCATATAATCAGTAGTGCGATAATTTTACATTCAACGAATGTGTTTGACAGGATTTTCGATTATTTATACAATTGAGTTTTAACTGTAAGAGAGTTTATTTACGTTTTTGTACATAAATATTTTATGTGAACAAACAAAAAAAGTATTAACATAATTTTAGAAGTTGTAGATCTTTCACTCTTTTCGTAATCACTATGCACAAAAAAATGTCAGGCAATAGAAGGTACGAGAAATAAGTATTCTAAAATAATTCTAGATATTTTTTTTATTAAATACTGTAATCTAATAGTATTTACAATCACACCGTTGTAAACGTAATCGTGAGTCAGCGAGGTGTTATAAATAACTTGGTTGGATGAGTCGTGACAAAGTCCTCTTGAAAGTTTCAAGAACTCTATGAGTAGTAGAAAAATTGACAATGGGTATGCTCAAGTAGTCGTTTGCAGGATGAATCCGTGCAGCTGTAGTACATTGACCGGAGGAAGTAACACATTCGAGTTTTTATAAAACAGTCCGAGTCTTTTTTTGAGAGTTTCATGATTGAGGATGAAATTTTCTTGCGGATTTTCCAAAAGCACAGTGCTTTTACCCGTACCGTCTTTACCCTGTACGTTTATAAATCGACAGGCCGGTTGCTTGTGAACTGGTTCCGTGCTTGGTGGATCTTCTCCAATTTTAACGACGCTTATCAGGGCGCCCTTTAAGGACGGTATGTTTGTGCTTTCGTCGACTCTTTTGCCCTTGACAAATAACTCATGGTGTTGATCATAGATGCCAAATATCTTGTTGATTTCGGCCTTCAGTTGGGCACAGTCAGCCATCAGGACTCCAGCGCTCTCCAGTAGGACGGTCCCAAGTCTGCTGGTGGCCCCGTACCTCGGCTGAATTGAGCCTGTTGGATTATCAATCGTAAAAAATTTTAATGAACATAATTTATTTAGGTACAAGGAAAAATGATTACGAACCGCAGAGCTGAACGTTGGCGTAACTGCTGAACGGTTGGCTCCCGTCGGTCGCTGCAGCAGCAGCAGGAGCAGGAGGAGCGTCAGACGACGTCTGCTTCTGACCAGCCGAGGCGCGGACCAGCACCAGGCGCAGCTCGGCGCCCTTGACACTGCAGGTCTCCTCGATAACCGGCTGGGTGCCTGCAGGCATCTCGCGGACGTCCTTCTGGGGCGTCTTGGTCGTCGTCTCGATAAACTCCTGATGGCTGACGATCACTCGGGCGATGTCAGGAGCCCCGGCAGCCGCGGCTTTGGCCTCGTAGTAGACGGTGGCTTCGTCGAGCGGTACCAGCTTGGCCTTCTTGCGCAGCTTCTGCACGCGGTTGATGACTTCGCGCGCGAGTCCCTCGTCCTTCATGCTCTCGTCGGGCGTGATGTCGAGCAGGACGAGCACGTTGCCCTCGCTGTGGGCCTCGTACCGACTGGCGAGCTGCTCGGCAGCCGGGCCCTCGAACTTGAACATCAGCCGGAGATCCTGCTCCGTGAGCTCGTGCCCGTGCACCTCGACGCGCTGCGTCGCTACGAAGGCTCGGAGCTGCTCGTCGCTGAGCTCCCGAATGGCCGCTGCGACCGCCTTGAAGTCCGATTTCAGTCGCGCCCCGAGGGTCTTGTGATCGGGCTCGGCGCGCAGCTGCACCCCGTACCTGCTCTTGTCGCTGGTGACCGTGAGCTCCTTAACGTTGAGCTCCTCGAGGATGTAGGACTTTAGAGTGAGGAGCTCCGCGAGAACGTCGGCGTCCTGGTTGATGACCACTATCTCGGGCAGCGGGTACTTGACGGGCAGGGTTTTCCGGTCGCGCACAATTCGGCCCAGCTCTATGACGGTCTGCATGCAGGCGACGGCTCGCTCGGTGCGCTCGTCGACCAGGCTGGCACACGACTCAGGCATCATCATGTAGTGGATGCTCGCAAGCTCAGCCGCCGGCGAGTCGGAGCCGAGGTAGCGGCGCAGCTTCTGATACATGAATTCGGTGAGGAAGGGCGTGAAGGGCGCGTTTATGCGCACCATTGTGTAGACCACGCGGAAGAGTGTGTTCAGGGCTAGCCGGCAGTCCTGCTTCGAGCCGGTGTCGCCCTTGATGCGCCGGCGGTTCATGCGTACGTACCAGTTGGTCAGGTTGTCGATGTACTTGACGAGCTTCGGCACGACGGTGTACAGCCGGTAGGCCTGCATCTCGTTCTTGAGAAACTGCAGCAGCGTCTCGGTGAAAGAGACTATCCAGCGGTCCATTATGTTGCTGGACTCGCTGCCCTGGGCCTCCCTGTACACAAAGCTGCAGTGCTCCTCATGCTCGAAGCGCTCGATGTTTTGGAGGAGGAAACGAAACGCGTTGTACCACGGCAGGAAGACGTCCTTAATCACGTCGCGCACGCCTTCCTCCTTGAAGCGAAGGTTCTCCGCTCGAACGACTGGCGAGTTGATGAGGTAGAGCCTGAGTGCGTCCGCGCCGTACTTGTTGACCACTTCCATCGGATCGGGGTAATTTTTCTTGCGCTTCGACATTTTCTGGCCATCCGAAGCCAAGATCAGTCCATTGGCTATGAGGTTTTTAAAAGGCGGTTTACCGAATAGAGCTGTCGATATGACCAGCAGCGTGTAGAACCAGCCACGAGTCTGGTCGATTCCTTCAGCTATAAAGTCCGCTGGGAAGCTCTCCTCGAATTCCTTGGTTCGCTCGAAGGGATAGTGCATCTGTGCGTATGGCATCGCGCCTGACTCGAACCAGCAGTCGAATACCTCTGACACGCGACTGAGGGGCGGACAGCCGGGGCGCTTCGATGGGATTTTCAAGTCGTCGACGTTTTCTCTGTGAATGTCCGTTATCTAAACAACAACAAAAAGTTGTATTTTTTGTTGCATTCATGCATAAAACGTTATATGGTTGCTGTAATTATAATATACCTTTTTACCCGTCAACTTTTCGAGCTCAGCAATGCTTCCCACACAAACGACTTCCTTCCGGTCTTCGGAAATCCAAAGCGGAATAGGATTACCCCAGTAACGGTTTCTGCTGATGGCCCAATCTCGGGCCTCCTTCAACCAGTTTCCAAAGCGCTTGTCTTTCACGTAATCCGGCACCCAGTACGTTTGCGCGTTAGTTTCTAGCAGCTTATCCTTGAACGATTCCACTCTGATGAACCAGGAAGGCACAGCTTTGTAGATAAGAGGTGTGTCCGAGCGCCAGCAGAAGGGGTAAGTATGTTTCTTTGTGTCACTTTTTATTAATCTTCCCTTTGACTGGAGGTACTTGATGATTTCCTTGTCTGCGTCCTTTACATATTTTCCAAGAAATTCTTTGACAGGGTCTGTGAAACACCCGCGGCTGTCCACGGGACACACGATTTCTTGGTCTTTAGTGATGATTCCTGCCTGTAAACAACAGCGATAATCGTCTTCTCCAAAGTATGGTGCTTGATGGACTACACCGGTACCAGAATCGGCTGTTACATACTTATCATTCAGAATCCTGAATGCTCCTGTAACATTTTAGCGAAAAAAAACAAAAATATTAAAAACAGGTTGGATAAGATAATTTGCAAAAAGAAACAGTACCTTTTTTTTTTAGATGTGAAAAGTACGGGAACAACGGTTCATAAGATTTGCCCAGTAAATCGGAACCTTTTCTTCTTCTTTTTATAGTGTACAAATCGTTTGACTTGTACACTTCTTCTAGCCTACATTCCAGTAGAACAAAAATCTTCCCCGTCTCGTTGTCAACAACGTCAACATATTCAAAGTCAGGATTACAGCACAGGGCCAAATTGCTCGGCAATGTCCACGGCGTCGTCGTCCACGCCAGCATACTGACATTAGGCTCGTCCAAAAGTGGAAATGCAACCACAACAGCTGGATCGACGACGTCTTTGTAATTCTGTCCGGATTCGAAATTAGACAGTGGCGTGTTACAGACCGTTGAATAGGGCATCACCTTGACACCTTGGTAAACCAAGCCTTTATCGTACAACTGTTTGAAGACCCACCATATGGACTCCATGTACCAGGGGTACAGTGTTTTGTAGTCGTTCTTAAAATCAATCCATCTGCCCAGTCGTCCGACAATCTTTTCCCATTCTAATGCGTATCTCGTGACTATGCTCCTGCACTCCTTGTTGTAGTTGGCAATGCCCATTTTCATGACATCATCGGGGCCCTTGATGTTCAGAGCCTTGTCAATCTCAAATTCGACGGGCAGGCCGTGCGTGTCCCAGCCGAATCGCCGCTCCACGTGGTAACCTCTTTGGTGTGCGTACCTGCAGGATGATTATAGACGTAGAATGCGTGTTTTGCTACTTTACTGATGTATCATTTGTTTTTGCTAGCAAGAAGGAGATGCGTCAGGGGCATGAAGAGAGTTATAAACCATTCTTACCTGGTGACCACATCCTTGATGGTACCAGCCAAAATGTGTCCGTAATGGGGCAAGCCGGTGGCAAAGGGCGGCCCATCATAGAAGGAATATCGGGGCTTACCCTTGGACTGCTTCAAGCAGTTGTTGAATACGTCAATTTCCTTCCAGAGCTCCAAAATTGCCTGCTCCTCTTCAGGGAAGTTTATGGACTCCATTGTTGCTGGTCCAGCTGCCAGAAAAGAAGAGAGAGGTAGGTAATAATTAATCTGACGCAATGCAGCACGAAAAAAAACACCAAGTCGTACACCTTTCAGTCACACTGTTGATGTACGAATGCACAGGATACTGACCTGATATTATGTGATGCTCTCGACGTGGAATATAATTGCAAATTGAAGTCCACAGCACGGTTCACCTGACTTAAATTTGCAAACTTCGCAATGGCTGAACCATGGATCCATCCACGTGTGCTGCCCGGGTTGCTCTGCCGCGGGTCGGATATATATTAAAATTTTTGACAATCACGAGACATGTCATTTGACATTTGTCAGTTACGACTTACGACAGTTACGACTTACGACAGTTACGACTATAGTCTATAGTAATTAGTATCTCTGACGGGACTGACGGTAATATTCTGACAAATCGGCAAGTTGATAAGCTGAGAAAATTAGAACACTGGCATGGATGTTTAATTCGTTGGGCAAGAAATTCAAACATTTAATTCCTATTGGCCAGTTCTGATAACATAACCTCTCTCATTGGAGGATTCCATATTACCCACTCAACGAATTAAACAAAGTCGAGTGTAATTAGTCAAAAAAAGTATTAAAAATGTATTATTCTCACAATTATTTTTATTATCATCTCGAATAAACAGATCCAGCTGATGATTAATGAAAATTAGATCAATTGAAAATGAAACTGATGATTATGAGTAACGTCTTTCTGCGGTGATGATTTATTTCCCTTAAATTTAGCGAGCCCTCGCGTCTCTCAAAGTTTTTATGGTATGCAGAACGCCTTGGAAAATATATGATTTACGACGTTTCATAACATTTTCTAAGAAATAATCGAAAAAGCCATGGGATATAATTTATCATCGAAGAGAATAGCTCTATCGAAAAATATCGCCCGAACTTCAATAAACTTTGATACGCTTTCAGTTTTTACTGTGCACGATAATTCAATTCAATCGTGTGCACGCGCGCATTCATTATACTATAGCTAATTATTACGTCAATTGCGTGCGTGATGGATGCCAATATGCCTCGCACTCATAGTTGACAACCGTATAATATGATTAGCTCAATCATTATTAAAGGTTCATTTTACAAATGTATGGCCAAGACTATTATAATCATGCAAAACTTTCGTTTTAGCATTATGTACACATGAATACGCACTCTTCAGCTTTTGAGTAGATAATATTACCCTTGGTAACCCTCAGACTTGAACGCAATTATTATACATAGATTTCCAAACACGTGGAAATACAATTTCTTGTTCAAAATAAAGGTGCGTCATTTTTTTATATCAGTGGACCCTTTGTGTTTTTTTGCTGGATCTTAGCATACAATTATTCTACGTCGTCATTATAAGCTTTCATCTCTGAAAAGCAATAAAAAGTCTTAGTCTTCTAATATTTATGTACGTATGTAATCCGTCCAGATAGCATATATGGCTTGCCTAATTTCAAATTGCTGGAAAAATCAGTTTTGTTTGCCAACGTGATAAAAAAAAAAAATAACTTTATTGTTCATCATATGTTAAATATTTAAACAATATGTGGGCCCAGTTGAGCCAACAATGTGGTCGGTATAAACTTGTACTATTTGAATAAAGTTTTGTATATCCCATTAAAAATTCTCAAAGCTTCTTTCCTCATTGAAACTGCTAGAGTGAATTTCGATACCGGTGCCGGCGCGAATTAAATTGCCATTGCACATCAGCAGCTTTCAAGTGTATGACGTACATTGAATTTTTAACGTTCTGTTTGATCTTGGTCTAGTAAAAAAGGTCATCTCTGCCGTATACTGCGCGCTACATTTTTAAAAATAAATCACTGCCAGTGTAGTGACTCAAGTCTTAAACTTAAAATTGTTTGTCCAATGATGAGCCTTTCATATTTTTTCTCGAACCTGTCACTGACCATCAGTCACATTAAAATTTCTCGTACGTGTACAGTACATCTCTGTTGCTTTAGAGATTTTGTTAGATGACCATGATTTTTGTTAGTAATCTTGGTTAGAAGGTGTCACCCATCTACATCGGGGTCACGCCCGCGAAGCCCCCCCGCAGAGAAACATCAAACGGAACGATCAACAGAAAATTTAGATCCAACTCCCGAAAAGGGAATAATAAGTACTACTCGAAGGAAAAAGATAATTGTAATTGATGAAAAGATTACGTGAAAACAGTAATTCTAAATTATATATAATTTGTTTATCTGAAAAATTTCTCGCAATCACAGTTATAGTTGCAGAGGTTTGTTAAACGCGCATATCAACTGTAAAAACACGAAAGTAACGAAAAAAAGTAAAAATATGATAAAATTATGCAAAATATTCAAAAAGTTATTCAATGCAGTCTTATTTAGAATCATTTTATGCAACAAAAGTATTTTCCGAGTGTACTGCATAGATTTTTCCGCACACATTTTCCACACACTGCAGTACGGCGTAAATTTTTATCTTTCAATTTTCAACACCGACAGAATTTATTAATGTTGGGAAATAAACTTGGTGAACAAAGTTTGCGGCACGTAGGATCAATTATTTTTAAATATATGTACCTCCACAATACGGGCAGAAGGAACACCAGCACATAGTGCACTTCGATACGTGAGTTAAAGAACATATCATCTCAATAATCATGTATCATAAAAACGTATAATCTCAATAATGTATTATAGAAACGTATCGTCTTATAATACCGAAGAAAAACAATATCGCATAATCATATAAGAAAACGTATTATGTTAAATAATATCCTATTTAATTTAAATTTGTTTTGATAAGTTTAACGTGGTTTATTGTACATTGTATTTAAAAAACATTTTTCATAAAAACAGTCCAAGTATAAACAATGATATTTATTTTTTGTATGCGGCTAATTAATACTAATACTTACTTTCATAAACTGTTACAATGACAATTTATTATAATACGATGATCATCATGCAGAAATAGAAAATCTTCAGCAGATTGATGTACCGGTTGATGTTGTTGAATTTTACAAATTAACAAACCCAAATAATAAATATGTACGCATTAAAGACGTCGTCATAAAAATAAGTTTTCTACCTGTCGGGCACAAAGTGAGGGCCGAAAGTACTTTGAGTGTCTGCGTCACGGGCCGAAAGTAGAATTTTCGGCCCTCGGGCAGAAAGTA